>CAOGCB012099586.1:0-11413 GCA_948266635.1 Cnidoscolus chayamansa | reverse complement strand
ATATATATATATATATATATATATAAGATTTTATACACCTACTAAGCGTAAGCTCAACCTATTGGCTTTTACTACATGTAGGTCCCAAGCAACTGAGAGAAGGTACAAGACATGAGGATCTACAGAGAGGAGAAGATTATCATAGCTGGTCTATCCTTTAATTATAGACATTGTGTTATTTTGGCATGTACATGAACTAATAAGTAATTAGGTTTGTAAATATTATTATTTATCCAGAGATAATTTAATTTTGGTATGTAATAGATGAATAATTTGTACTTGATATAAACATCGAATTTAGAAATTTTATTTTTTGTCTTATTATAATAAAATATTCATTTTATTTTAATAGGTAATATTTGCATAATTGACATAGAGTAACACACTCTATTTGGGCTCTTTATAGTTTGGATAGAGGTGTTACATTTTTTTGGTATCAAAGCAAAATGTTTAGGCGATTCTAGGCCATAAGTCAGGAAAAGATATATGCACATGTAAAATATAGGAATAGTGTACATGCAAAAAGAGTCAAGCTATGATGTCATTCTAATGCAGATCGATACAATAGATATGGCGTCCTACTCACAGAGAGAGGTTAATGAGGAAGTAGAGAGTTATGCTCATTTATTAGTAGAGTTTGAAGGTTCTCATTCTGCCTCCAGAAATGAAGTAGATGGACAAGATATGTGTCACCCCCACTTTGTTATACCTAATTAGAGTCATGATATATTATGTTAGAAACATGATATATTATGTTAGAGACATGATATATTATGTTAGAGACACGATATATTATTTTAGAGACATGATATATTATGTTAGAGACACTTTAGTAACAAAATAAAGTTACTAATACAATAACAATCATGCTTACGATTAAAGCTAAGCACATGTAAGTAGCAGTAGGTTAGGTGCTAAGTTGCATTGACGTGCTAGCTTACCACCGAGGTGCTTATGACTTAAAAGTTTAATTCAAAAATGGAAAGAGCACTTTAAATCATGTTTATTGAGTGGAAGTAAAATTTTCAAATATGATATATAAAGTTGTCAAAAATGCCAATTAAAGTTACCCGATAAAACCTAAAAGGAGCAAAATGGACTAAGTGGCAAGTATACTTCCATAGATGGGGTTTAAAGTGTAATTTTCTAAGAATGAATTAAACACACAAAAAAGGAATTGAATAACACAAAAATAAAGCTTAGTAGATCAATTTACAAAAAGGTTAAGTGGTGGTGTAATGTAGAAATAGGAAGAGTTAAGTAGGTCAATGTAGTATTAACAAAAGTTTAAAAGGCAAAACTAATCCTAGTTATCCAAAGTGCTGCCCAAAATCATCCCAACCCTACATATTTCCTTCAACATCAGAAAAAGAGTGCAAATAAGGATAAAGGAGCATGAAACCAGATGCTTCTTCATCTCTCCAAATCGGGCAACAACCATTCCTTCACCATCCACCATAGGCAGCCTCCATGCAAGCTTGCAAACCATCAATTTTGGCAAGGGTTTAAAGTGTTACAGCACCCAAAACATCTTTCTAACATCCTAAGGGGTAGTATACACCAAATAGAGCCAAAGAAAAATCAGGTTTGGTATTGATTTGATCTGATGTTTGATGGTGGAACCAAGATAGAGTTTTGTTTAAGCATAGGTTGCAGCACATGGTTCCTTTGTTTGATATTTTATGTTTCTATTGAATTAGATTGCATTATAATTGATTTAGGAGATTGAATAACATATTAGAGTTTGTGAATAAGTATCTAGAACCTTAAATTTATTGGGAAAAAGTTTAATTCAAGTTGAAACAAAGTGGTATACATGCTGGATTTTGAAAGAAAAAAGTTATTGGTTGTATTTTGGATTGTGGCTGATTTTCATGAGTTGGAAGGTGAATTTTAATTAATTTCTTATGCTAAAATTTATCTAAATATGACTTAAAGATTCTATAAAATTGAAAGGAGATGTTGGAGTAAAGAAATTTTGAGTTTAGGTGTTGTCCATGTGTGTATGCATGTGTAAGTATGCAAACATGGCTGTTTTGTTTTGGTAATTCATTTTGACCATGGTAGCCATTTAAAATGTGATATTTGAAGACTATAAATATGTAAAATGATAGGATTATGTTAGGGTCACTATGGCTGGACAAAAATGAAACCAAACCTAGGTTAGTTCAATTGTGACATTAAGCTGTTGGAATGATACCAATATGTGTGTGCATAATTTTTATGTTGTGTGTTTAATTTTATGTGTATGCAAAGATGCTTGAATTGGGGTAAAATTTTTTGTCTTAGGTCCATAAATATTTTGTGCTTTAGGAAAAGTTATTAGCATGAAAAAAAGTATCAAAATGTTGACCTAATCGAGTAAAGACTCGACATTGTACAAATGTTGCATATGTACTAAGATTATGTCATGTTGTTGCCCCATTTTGATCATGACCATATGTTTGTTGTTCTTAAAGGTTTTATGCTTTAAACACTTGCATATATGACCTATAGTTGATATAGTATACCTATAGCCAATCAAAATTCAAATATCCAAAGCGTCATCCGGAATCTTCCCTCTACTTAGGGTTGAAAGATAATATGAATTAGTCAAACGGAGTATAAGGGATGCCTAGCTCGGGTTCCACTGCATCTTTGCTAAATAAATATGACCCGCCATAATTAAAATTTCATCTCTCGCCCTTGTAAATCCGAATAAATTGAATAAGCCACATAAGCCTCCTTTTTTGTTTTCTTGTCATTTTTCTCAAGCTACCCAAGTCTTTGCAATTTACTTTTCCTTTTAGGCCCCCAAGCCTTTACAATTTACTTGCCTTCAGGCCACCTAAATCTTTGCATTTATCTTTCCTACAAGCCACCGAGCCTTTAAAATTTATCTTTCCTGTAGGCCCCCAAGCCTTTATAATTTACTTCCCTTTAAGCCACTCGAGCCTTTGCATTTATCTTTCCCTCAAGCCACCCAAGCCTTTGCAATTTACTTTCCTTTATGCCACATGAGCCTTTGCATTTTACTTTCCTTTAGGTCGCCCAAGCCTTTGCAATTTACTTTCCTTTAGGCCATTCGAGCCTTTGCATTTATCTTTCCTACAGGCCCACGAGCCTTTACAATTTACTTTCCTTCAGGCCACCCAAGCCTATGCATTTACTTTCCTTCAGGCCACCCAAGCCTTTGCATTTATCTTTCCCTCAGGCCACTCAAGCCTTTACAATTTACTTTCCTTTAGGCCATTTGAGCCTTTGCATTTACTTTCCTTCAAACCACCCGAGCCTTGCATTTATCTTTCCCTCAGGCCACTTGAGCCTTTGCAAATTACTTTCCTTCAAGCCACCCGAGCCTTTGCATTTATCTTTCTTACAAGCCCCCGAGCCTTTACAGTTTATCTTTCCTACAGGCCCCCGAGCCTTTGCATTTTACTTTCCTTCAGGTCACCCGAGCCTTTGCATTTATCTTTCCTTTAAGCCACCTGAGCCCTTGCATTTATCTTTCCCTCAGGCCACCCGATCCTTTAAATTTATTTTCCTTCTGGCCATCCAAACCTTTGCATTTATCTTTCCTTTGGGCCCCCGAACCTTGCACTTTACTGCATAGTTGGAGAGATTCACATCCAAATAGAAGATATCTCTTTCTCAAAAACTCCAGTTGAGTTCTAGTACTATGCACATACTTCATAATGGCATTCATGTTTTCCCCAAAGGATGACTTGGCTTTACTAAGATTTTAACTTGCATTTCAATAAAACCCTTTTGAGTTCATCTTACAAAAAGACTTGATGTTTTCCCTTTGGTGGATTCACCTTTTTTCTTAAAAATGAGCTTTAAAGGCTTTTAAAAAAAATGTAAATGGCGTGAGCCTCGTATCCCATCGATGATGGAACTGCTCACTGTTGAGCCAAGTCCATTCTTCATAAATGGGGATATTAAAAGATCCTATGACCAAATCTAAAGGATCGACATATTGATCTAAGGACTGTTACTACCGGTGTGATCAAAGAAGCATGACTGAGTAGACGCCTACCCTTCAGGGACAAGGTGGGGTGCCTAACAACTTCCCCACATGTACAAGGAACTTTGGACCCTAGTTCTCTACAATATCCATCAGTGTCTTATCTAAAAGGTGTACAATGATTTTTCTCTGGTTTCCCATAAAATCAAGGTGGCGACTCCTAATCTTTCATCCTGCGGCAAGATGGTGTCACAGAGGCAGACAGATCCCTTGTGACAACCTCCCTAAAACACAAAAACTCCAATCATGAAAAAAAAAAAAAAGAGGAAAATAGTAGGATCTCATTAAGAAAGACAAAGGAAAGTAAGAGTTGGTGTTGAACAAGTTTCAGCCGGATTGAAGAAGCTCACTAGTGGGAGAAAGCTTGAAGAAGTTGAGTTCTCCTTCACTGATCTCCTTCAAAACAGGTTATTTTAGCTTCCTTCTAACTTTTTTAAGGATACATGAGTGAAAAGTATGACATGCATGAAGGATGGAAGGAGATTTAATGAAAAGGTGAAGTTTGGGTTTTAGAACAGATTGTTGATGGAAATGGATTGATGCATGTTTATAATGTTTAAATGAGATGAGATGCATGTAAATAAGTTAAAGGATAGTGAAAATGTCATTGCATGTTATATTTGATGAAGTTAGGTAAAGATGGGAAGGATTACAGAAGTAGAAGATGATGAATAGTAATTTATAATGATGAACACTGCAAATGATGATAAATGAGGTTAAAATGTAATATAGGTGTCTAGATGACCTTATTAAGATTAAACGATGTTAAATGAGGTGTTTCCAAGTAAAATTATCCATGGAAATGAGTCAAAATGGACAAAAAACACTAGGAAGCAGGTTTTGGCCTTCTGGGCAAAACCCATTTTTCGGTCACAGGCATAATTATCCAGTCACCATGAAACTAGCTACAGAGCCGAGCAATATAGATGACTAAATGATGTAACTGCAACATTTAGTTGACTTGGTCAATGGAATGGCTCGAAAGGAGGGAATATGAAGGTAGCCGATAGATGCTACCAAGACATTTCCCTAACTTAGTAAAATATAGAGAATGACATGAATGAGTGAACTGAGATATCAATTGACCAGGTCAATGAGATGACTCAGTAGCCAAAGGATGTAACCAAGACATCCATGCAGCTAAGCCAACAGAGTTATGGCTCGATAGTAAGAGATGCATATCAAGGCATAACTTGACTAAGTAAAGAAAGAATTCATGGGGAAGTATTAGAATAAGTCTTAGAGTATAGAAAGGGTATATGTATATGTATTGTCTCTAATTCAAAGTCCGTCAATATACGATCGGACTCAAGGAATCAAAGGCAGCAGCAGATTGGATTATTGTGAAGATGTAATTTTTCAGGTGAATAGATGCTAACTATTTCTCAATGTATGACAAGGAATGTTTTATGGCATATGCATGCATCATAGTGCTTTAGGTTGCTTGCATTAGTAGCACGATATATGTTGCATTGCATATATGATATGTGATATGTATGACTCGGTGGACACTAGATGAGCCATAGACTTCAAATGATTATGATGAATTGACGGAAAGAAAATGTAAGTATGGGTGACAAGTTGGCCAAAAAGAGCGTGACAAGTTGGCCAAAAAGAGCTACTTGATACTACTATGAGGTAAGACCAAAATGGTTGCAAGGAGCTTTTTGTTGCCATACTTAATGTAATGTTGGTCTGAGGGTATGCTATTGCTGCCTGGATCATTGGCCTGAGGTTATGCTTCGGCTGCACGAGTTTAACGTAAATGAAGTCTTGAGGAGTTGTCTCAGTAACCGAGCACCGAAGTCTATGGTGACAATTTCACCTTACGTGCAAAGTTATGTGAATTGTTTAACGGTGATGCATTCTACTAGTATGAAAATAATTATTTTATGTATGGTTTTCTGTGTCTACTCACAAAGCTATTTCATAATAGCTCACACCTCTTTTTATGCCTATTCCCTCTCCCTTTACTCATTTTTCACACGGTCAAGACGATGACTTGGAAGAAGGGTCCAGGATGTGTATGTATAGTTATTGATGCCCTAAATAATGTAATGTGATGAAATATTTAATAGAGAACATAAATATGTATAACTCGGTATAGAAATGTATGGTCACTAGGTGATGAAGAATTAGATATTCTTTCATACATTTCTGTATTTCGTGTTAATTATGTACTACTTGCATGTTATGAGCTTTATGTAATGTACATGTACACAATATGCATGTAGGACCAAGAATGAATGAAATGGCATAATAAACACTAAGATGATGAAATGTAGCGTAAGAAATAAAATGAAAAGCAAAAAATTATGATGTAAAAATGATGTATGATGATACATATGCTTGTTAGGGTTCCGATCACCTTCGAATGGTCGAAATTCAAATGTTGATGGCATTCTGGTCGAAGTCAGGCTGTTACAATTGCAATTTTTATTATTCTCATGGTGTGGATGGTTCTGAAGTGCAACACCTAATATTGATGAGAAGTAGACGGAGATAGAGAAAGTTTTTCCTAATTAAGAGAATACAAAGAATACAATTTGCCATGACATTGAGTATGAATCTGAAAGTGGTGAAAATTCTATGCTTACTTGAAAAGGTTGTAAAGATTTTGTTATGGATGAATGACCATTTAATGTTCAACTCATAAAATAGAATTTTGACGAAAAGAAATCAAGTTTGGCTACCTTGAAAGCAAAAGAAGTAAGAGATGCTATGCAGGGTGAACTTTTGTTTAGTGATCAAGTTGTAAAAGAGAGTTTTGATAAAGGGAAGTTATCTTTAACCACTTTTTCACCAAAAGAAGTGTGTGCAAAACTAGTCAAAATGGTGAGAGCTTCAAATGAAAATTCAGGGAGTAAGGATAAACAATGAAAATCCAAGTTACACCCGCAAAGATATGGTCCATTCTAAGTGTTAGAATGTATATGTGATGATGCATATTATATTGATTTACCAAGTTAGTACTCTGTTTCAACTATTTTTAATGTTATTGTTTTATCTCCTTTTGATGTTGCAGATTTGATGATGAATCTTTTTAAGGAGGAAGGAATTTATGCGTAAATGGTTGAAGCTATGCACATAATACATGGAGTGGACGACGACATTACTTTGCCTCATGGATCCATTATGAGGGCTCACGCGAAAAAGGTTAAAGTATCATTTCAAAACTTAGTGCAACGAGTTATTTGCGACGAAATTGACACATGCGAAGAAAAGTCTAAGTTCACGACACATGATAATCTTTGAGATTGAGTGTTCATCAACCTACTTGAAGAAAAGGAGTAAAGAATCAAGAAGAGCAGCCAACACGCCTACCATCGCAAACAGTTGTTTGACTCCTTTTGGAGCATGTAGGATAAATGGTTGAAACTACCATAGGTGTATTTTGTTATTTTGTATTTTAGCATTTTATTGGGCTTGTTTAATATTGATTGGATCTTTTTTAAATACCAAATTCGACTAGCCCATTGTTTTCCTAGTAGAGTAGGAGTAGAATCCTTACTAATGAAGGAATTGACTTTTTTTAGGATTAGGATAATGATAAGAATCAGAATTAGGATTCGTATTAGGATAAGGATTAGGATTTAGAGGCTATAAAAGGCCCATCAATCAGTTACCTTTATGATTAATTATTATTTTGTTGGTTTAATAAAATTCTAGTGAGAATTTTGTTTAATTTATTGTTGCACCAAAAATTGTCATCTTATCAAGGTTAGTAATTTCATGGCAATTTCATTCTTATTTTTCATTCGATTATCTATGTAACATATGACGCTTCTCCGTTATCGAAATTCAAACCTTCGAGATGAAATATCCTTAAAATATTCAGAAACCAGGCCAGAAAAGTGAATAAGGGTTAAAAATTTAATAAATAAATTTATTAAGGACTAAAATGCAATGATGAAATGTTAAAAGATGTGAAAAATGATAGAAATGGAAAAAAATGAAAGGAAGGGTAAAATAGGAAATAAGGTCCTATACTGGCTCGGAGCCAAACCAAAGGTTCAGCAATCAAACCTAATGCTGAACCAATTCGCTATAAGAGGGTACGATCATGACTAGAATCATTTCTTTATAAAAACCATTTCCAGAAGAGTTGTAGTGTACCCAAAATCTCCTCCAAGGACACCAAAGATTGAGAGAAGATCACTGATAGAGTTAAAAGAGTGTGGATTCACTAAGTAAAACAAGAGAAAAATAGAAGTTGGGAGTTAAGCAAGCTTCCACCAAATTGAAGCAAGAACACCGGCGGGAGAAACTTGAGGAATCAAGCTCTCCTTCACCGATTGCCTTCAAATCAGGTTAGTTGTAATCCTTCTAGCTTGCATTAGGGTAAATGGGTGAGAACTAAGACATGCATGCTAGTTTAGAGAAATATTGATGAAATATTGGATGGTTTCGAGTTAGAGTCGATTGATGGCTAAGATGTGTTAATGCAAGTTAAATGTTTGAGTTGATGATAAAAATGCCAAATCTATCATTGCATGTTTGTTTTGGCAGTAGATTTGAACGTTAATGAAGTTGCAGAAAAATGTAGAATGTGACACGATGAATAATGATATGCATGAAATGTTAATGTTTGATTCAAGATAGGTGTCTAGATGATATTAATAAGATTGAATGATGTTGCTTTAGGTTAATGAAGTGTTCTCTAAGTGAAAATATGCATGAAAATGTATCTGGATAGATTGGAAACACCAAGAAGCATGTTTTGACCTTCTAGGCAAAACTCAGTTTTTGGTCACCAACACGATAATCTATTCATCGTGAAACTAAGCTTCCAGAACAAGTCATATAAATGAATGAAGGGTAAAAACATATGCATTTTATAACTCGGTAAAGAATAAAATTAATAGTAATCGAGGCATCAATGAAATGATTCGGTAGCTTAGAGATATACTTGAGATATCACTTGGCAAGGTATAGTAAAATGGTACCTCAGATATTCAAAGAGTATCACTTGGTCTAGAGTTATACTTCAATACTAAGGGATGTAGTCAAGGCATCACTCGGCTAAGTAGGAAAATAGTTTAGAAACCACAAAAGAGTGAAGGATATCTCTCGATTTCTAACTATAGTACCTAGGGTAACTAATCAGTAACTCAAAAGTAAAGAAATAATATATGGAGAAGTATGGGAATGTGCCTTAGAGTATAAAAAGTGTGTATATGTATTGTCTCTAATCCAAAGCCCGTCAATATAGGGTCAGACTCAAGCAACCGGAGGTAGTAGTAGTTAGATTATTGGAATACACAATTATATAGGTGATTAGATGCTAAATGCATTATAGTGTGTGACACATAATGGTTTTATAACATATGTATGAATCATGATATTTAGGTTGTTTGCATTAGCACCACGGGATATATTGCATTACATATATGATATGTGATATGCATAACTCAGTGAGTTTTGGATGAGCCATAGACTTCACTAAATGATGAATTGACATATTGATATGAAAGGTATGACCAACCAAGTTTGCCGAAAGGAGCTACTTGGCACCAGTATATGGTAAGACTAAAATAGCTGAAAATAGCTTTTTGGCACTATACTTAATGGTACAATGAAGGTTCGAGGGTATGCTTTAGTTGCCCGGATCATAGCCCGAGGGTATGTTTTGGCTATCCGAGTTTAACATTAGTGAAGTCCTAAGGAGTTGCCTTAATAATCAAGCATTGAAGTCTATGGAGAAGAATCACCTTACTTGCAAAGTTATGCGAAATGTTTGTATATGATGCATTATACTAGCATAAAAATGAATAATTTTATGTATAATATTTTCTGTGTCTACTCATGAAGCTATTTCAAAATAGCTCACACCCCTTTTATGTTTTTCTCCCATCCCTTCTCCCTTTTATCCATTTTTCATAGATATGCCTTGATTGGCTTGGAAAGTTAGACCGAACAAAGTATATAAACTTAGTATTGTATGTTCACTGGATTTATGATGCCATAGGGATGGAGTTTAATTGCTCTCATATGATACTTAGACTAATTTAGTTATGAATGTATGCTTTACACACACGATGATGAGTTAGTATGTTGTACATGCATGCATGTATGGAATATGTGACAAGCATAACAAATGACAATATGATGAAATAAAACATAAAAAATGAAAGAAACATGAAAAATTATGGCGTAGGAATGACGTAGGATAACATGTAGACTTGTTAGAATTTTGGTAATCTTTCTGTGGTCAAAATTGTAACACTGATAGTGATTTGGTACACCAAATTGTTATAATCTACGTTTTTATTTATTTATTATTTAAAAATATAATAAAACAGTCATTGAATTAAGCTTGATGTGTATTTTTTATTTTCATTGTATGACAGAATTTTTAATTATATACTAGTATAGTGTTACGCATCATAAGTGTTATTAATATAGATATTACTACATCAAATTATGCCACTTTAGCAGATAAAATTCAATTCACCATTCCACAATCGCGTATTCTCATGTGCTTTACTAACTATCATTAATGTATTTACGAATTATGGTTTTTATGTCCGCATAGGCATAGCACAGTTGATACTCGGGTGGCAGATTTAGAACAAATGACTACAGTTCGAATCTCGGCAGCCGCAATATGAGAGTTTCACCTTCTAGGTGAGATTTTTGTGGGCACTGAGTCTTGGATCTTATACTTAGGAGGCCACTGCATACCGTGATTTAATTCTCACACACTGTCGGGCCGCAATGTGGGGGCTACCTAGAAGGAGGGCTTCCCATTTTGAAACAAATGAATTATAGCTTTTATAATTTAAGGTGTCTTGTAGCTTAAAAAGTGCAAATGTCTTTTTTATCCATACAAATTATAAATAACTTTCTCTACTGATATGTTAATTTATTTGTTAGTTTTCTAATGTATTTCTATTTAATATTATAAATAATAATTTAATTATAAGGTGAATATTGTATTAAGAAAATAATTAAAAAAAATTTTATTATTTTAACATATTAATTATTTTTAATTAATATTGAAAATAATTATTGAGTTATTATCATGAAAAAAATATAATTTGGAAGGAGACGAAGATAAAAAAAAATAATTATTAATTTATCGGAAAGGTAAAATGAGGAAATTATAAAATTAATTTTCATATAAAAATATTATATAAACATCATTTTCATTGATGGCAACAGGTCGTTATTACTATTACCATGTTTTTGGGAATCCAATGGTGACTACAACAAGCCATCGGACAATGCCTGCAAGAGAACTTATTGAATATTTTTAAGATAAAAGTTAAATGGAAAATTTAATTTCTATATAAAAATGAACTTATATTATACAGTGATTGGAAGAGGTCGTCTGTCTGTCGTACGATTTGGCAGGTTTTAGAGAATCCAATGGATACTGCAACAAGGAAATGGATGATGACTACA
>CAOGCB012097513.1:0-13885 GCA_948266635.1 Cnidoscolus chayamansa | reverse complement strand
AATTCTAGCAGAAATTAGCTAAAAGTTAAATAGATTAAGTTTGAGGCTTTGTAAATGCTAGTGTGACATCAAAAGATAAAAACCATTTCAAATCCTCTGTGTGCCAAATAAGGTAAGGAATTATAAAAGGAAACTAGAAGGCATATAGGGCAGGAAGAGAATATAAGGAAAGGCTTTTAAAGCAAATGAGAGGAAACAAGGTTGACTTATTTGGGCTTATCAGGACTTATTAGAACGTTGCCATGATTCACTCTCACTCTTGTAAGTTCATATTCTCTTCTTACCTTCCATTTTCACTTCCTACCTCCAAAACCATTCCTCTCTATCTATCTCTCTCTCTCTCTCTCTCTACCATATTCTTAATTGGAGTACTTAGTACATTATTCAGGTAAAAGGAGGTTGTAGAAAAGGTTGTACTATCATGGATGAATGTGAGGTCATACTTCAATATAAGGAGAACAAGAAGGTGTTAAAGGGGGGGAATAGCGAGAAAGAATGGGGTGTTCCTCAATTCATGATAATATGGGAGGTTCAGATTCATGCAGGAAGTTCTTTGAAACTGCCATAAGAGAATATAAAACTAACTACAAACTCCAAGTCCCTGCTAAAGCACATGATTTATAAATTAGAAGCAGTAGATAACTCAAAATTAAATAAGGTGTCACCCATGTATAATTGAAGACTAAGTTTCAATGGTGAATCCTTGGAAACTGTTGATTTCTTGAGGACTTATGGCCTCTATAGGCGCCACTTGGATCCTACAGAAGATATTTACATGTTGTTGATGATGGAATCAAAGGAAATATAACTATGCTTATTATTATTACTATTATTTTTAATCAAAGTAAAGTAGCCTTTTTTTTTTTATATTGTAGTGAGATCTCTGCCACAGTTGATTTTAGAACCAAAGTTCATGAAAATAGAATTCTAATTTCAAAGTATTTGATGTATTTTGAACTCAGTAGCTATATTTTCTTTAACCTTTAACATGAAGTTCTAAAACCATCTTGAATTAGATGAGTGTGCGTGTATGGATCATTTAACATGCATGGTAATTCAAACTCATAAAATTCTTTTTTCATGAATTCTACAATTACCTAATTTGCTAAAATTTCAATCTCTTGATGCTTTAAGTCTTCTCCTCTTATACACTTTATTCTTTCCTCAACTTTTTTTTATGATCAACGTATAATTACTTAGCAACAATTTTTAGCAATATATATATTTTAAAAAAAGAATGATTCCATAAGTTTTGGAATCATAAAATAATGCTCCTTTGAGCTCATGGGATTAACACATTTTAATAGTCGTTAAATGTTCTTCCATGATTTTTATTTTAATAATGATTAACTATTTTCATAACTAACTGTGATTATAATAGAATAAATATCCTCAATTCTAATCAAATTTGGCTAGAAGATGAGTAGATTAACTTTGAGGCTTTATAAATGCTAATATGATATCAAAACATAAATACCATTTAAAATCCTTTGCCAGCTCAAGAAGCTAAAGAATTATAAAAGAAAACTAGAAGATAGTTATGGCATTAATAGAATATAAGGAACTTAATAAAATAATTATTTTTTGTAAAATGTAGGAACTTAATAACATATATAAACAGAGAAGACATGAATACCTGTTTTAGTCGTGGTTAACTATTCTAGTAACTAGTTGTGATTTTAATGTAAGTGTTGACCCTATAAGGAGAAAACATATTTTGATGATCACAAAACTTAGTGAAATATAATAATGACTTTGTAAGAGTTTCATAATAAATAGAGAAAGCAAGTTGTAAGAAAGAAGAAGCAGAAAATGAGATCATGCCGTGAAGAACAAGGAAAAGTCATGAAGACAAAATGAAGATATAGGAGTCTAGGCAAAAACATGTAAGAGAAGAGATCTTGATTTGCCAATGATTTCTTATTAACAAAAAGAATATCACAAATGTGTTCAAAATTTTTTTTAAAGTCAAAGAAAATTGAGTTTGGAAGCTACTAACATTGGACGCCTAATTTTAGCTCAAGAGTTAAAATTAGCTAACTAATTTTAGAATAAGTCTTTTTTAGTATTGACAATAACATAAAATTAGCATGCTAGTTTTCGAAATTAGCTAACGACTTTATGATGAAAATAATTTTGGCTAAGCTAATTCTGGACTAAGTCTCACAGATGACTGACAACATCCTGACTGTGCAGACCGCTACACAGTCTGCTACAGTATAACGACTAGTTTTCTAGCCATTGGTTGTGCTTTTGTCCTGGAAATTTATGAGCTTAAACTTGGTTATATAAGCATGCATTTATTTTAATTTTTTTAATGAATGTGAAACATTATTTGAGCAATTCTTGAGCAAAAGTTTCAATGATTTTTAAGCATTCATTGTGAGCTTCATTAGCAAATATTCTCTCTTCTCATTGCATTCATTTGCAATTGTTAAAAGAGAGTTATTACTTCTGAAAATTCCAAATATGCTATTAATTGTATTCAAGTGAGAGGACATCACTTGAAAGAAGTCATTAAGCACCTAGCAATCTCAAAGAAGTTTGAGGGGCATCAAACTTGTAAAGGTTTTCTATGCACCTGTGAAACTGGGAGGATTTTAGTTGGTTCATCTCTTACCTGTTTAAAAGAGATAGATAGTGAAGTAAAGATCTCAAGAAAAAGCTTGAGAAGAGTGGATGTAGGTCGGTTTGTAGAACCACTATAAATTCAGTGTTTGAATTTTCTTTTCCCTAATGTCTAGTATTTAATTATATATGAATGTGGTTTGACATTAATGAATGATAAACATTTGTGCTTATTTGATTATATTGAGAATTCATTAAAGTATACATCAAAATTAGCAAACTTGAGCACCTAGCTAATTTTACGTGAACAGTAGCGTGAACAATAACTTTTTCATAGGCTAAAATTAGCTAACTAATTTTGTATTCTACAAACTTAAGACAATCAACCTCTTACATATTAGTCTAATTAGTGTCTTAGAAGTATTAGGCCACAATTTTTCACTAGAGTTTAGAGCAAAATCTTGAAAAATTTATTGATTTTAAAAAGTGACCAATTCACCCCCTCTTGGTCATTTATATTTGGGACAACAAATTGGTATCAGATCCTAACTTTGTTGTTAAAGGTCTAACAACTTAAGAGAGATCCTAAAAATTGCTAGTAATTCAAACAAGGCATGAGTTCCTACACCCTTAGCAGAAGGTCACTCTATCACTAAACGACCCTTGTTTAATGGTTCAAATTATTTTTTCTGGAAAACAAGAATGAGAAATTTTATTCAATCTGTAGATATTGATGCCTGGAGAATAATACAAAATGTTCCCTTCATTCCTATGAAAACTAAGGAGGGCAAAGCACATGTTCCTAAAATAGAGGAAGAATATACAGATAATGATTGGAGAAGAATTTCAACTAATGCTAAAACTATAAATATCTTACATTGTGCATTAGACTTAAATGAATATATCTGAGTCTCTAGTTATGATTTAGCAAAAGAAATTTGGGACAAACTTGAAGTTACTCATGAAGGAACAAATCAAGTCAAGGAGTCCAAAGCCAACATGTTGCTCAGAGATTATTAATTATTTGAGATGAAACTAGGTGAATCAATTGCTGAAATGAGTACCAGATTCATTGATTTAGTGAATCTCCTGAAAGCACTGGGAAAAAGATTCAACGAAGAGGAACTTGTAAAGAAGATCCTAAGATCCTTGCCAAAGTCCTGGGAAGCCAAAACCACTATCATCTTTGACACTAAGGACTTCTCTAGATTTACTTATGATGAGCTTATTAGATCACTCATTGCTCATGAAATGATGTTCAAGAAAGATATTACTAAAAAGGAGAAAGCTAAGAAAGGATTAGCCTTAAAATCAGATGATGTAGCAGTGGACAAAAGCAGAATAGTTGCCTTAAAAACTGCACAGTCTGACTTATGAAGCTGCTCAAGTGAAGATGAAGAAATGGCCATGCTGGCTAGAAAATTTAGAAGAGCTTTTAAGAAAGGAGGCAAGAAATACAAGAAGTTTGCCAAGAGATATATTCCTAAAGAAAATGCAAGTTCTCCTATTCAGAAAGAACCAAAAGAATTAGTTTGCTATGAATGTAATAGGCAAGGACATATTAAGCCTAACTATCCAAGATTAAATAAGAAAATAAACGAAGAAGACAAAGGAAAAGGAGCTTTAGCTGCTGTGTGGACTGCTTCTGATGCAAGCTCCATAGAGGATGAAAAAGAAGATGCTGAAATTTGTGGAATGGCTTTTGAAGAGCTCTCTAAAGCTTCAATTAGAACTGATTATGAGGTAACTGATTTTGACTCTCAAAGTGTAGAGGAATTAGAAATAGCTTTTGATAAAGTCTATGATGAATACAAAAATTACAAGAAAAAATGTAGTCTTTTAAAATTAGAAAATGAAAATCTGAAGCTTGAGTTAAAATTCTATGATAAAAATTCAAGAGGAAAATGAGTCTCTCAAAATTCAACTAGGTCTGGTTAGTGAACAAAAAAGCTGCCTAGAGAAGTCAAGCAAGAATTATGAAATGTTTTTTACAAAAAACCAAAACCTTGAAAAATAGGTAAAAATATTGACTAATGATTTATTTACAAAAGGAAGACAAAATCTAGACTTACTTCTAGGGTTACAAATAATGTCAAATGAAAGATTTGGAATAGGATTTAGACGTGTGGCAAAACAAAACAGATACAAAAATTGCTTTGTTAGAGCAACCTCATCTTACTTGCCTACTATTACATATTTTTACTGCAAAAAGGCTGGTCTTTCGATACATTCATGCCCTGTTAGAAAAGGATTCTTAAAGTTAAAATTGATTTGGGTACTTAAAGGATCCAAACCTAACAGCACTAACCTTCAAGGACCCAAAAAGACTTGGGTACCTAAAATTTGATAAATTGTTGGGCAGGTATGCTTAAGGAATAAAGAGGGTTCCATAAAATGGTGCATTAATAGTGGATGTTCAAGGCATATGACAGGAGAAAAAGACTATTTCTCCAAGCTTACCCTGAAGAATGAGGGATATGTCAGATTTGGTCGCAATGGTAGAGCTCAAATAACTAGAAATGGAATAATTGGTCATCAACCGTGCATTGAAAATGTTGCTTTAGTTGAAGGACTGAAATACAATCTTCTCAGTGTAAGTCAACTATGTGACAAAAGTTTTAAGGTAACCTTCTTCACCACTCACTGTGAAATTGTGAATTTAAATGATAAAACAATGTTTGTAGCTCCTAGACATGAAAATGTATACATGCTAGATCTAGATTGTTTGTAGCTCCTAGACATGAAAATGTATACATGCTAGATCTAGATTGCTTTCAATATAGTGAAAAATGTTTAGTTACTATAAATTAAAATAGTTGGCTATGGCACAAGAAACTTGGACATGCTAGTATGTAGTTAATCTCTAAAATATTAAGGAAAAATCTAGTTAGGGGATTGCCTAAGGTAAATTTTGAAAAAGATCATCCTTGCAAAGCTTGCTCTCTAGAAAAGCAAATAAGAACTAGTTTTAAGCCTAAAAATGCTGTCAGATATTTAAGATTACTAGAGCTTTTAAATTTAGACCTTTTTGGACCTATCACCCCAATGAGTCTAGGAGGCAAGGCTTATGCCTTTGTGATTGTAGATGACTATTCAAGATATATTGGGTGTTCTTTCTCTCTCACAAAGATGAAACATTCAACATATTTGAAAAATTCTGTAGAAAGTTAAAAATGAGAAAGAGCTTAACATTATCTCACTTAGGAGTGATCATGGAAAAGAGTTTGAAAACAGCTTGTTTGATGAATATTGCTCTAAAGAAGGGATTTCACACTTATTTTTCAGCTCCTAGAACCCTTAAAAAAAGGAGTAGTTGAAAGGAAAAATAGAACTTTGCAGGAAATGACAAAAACCATGCTCAATGAAAATAACCTATTTAAGTATTTTTGTGCAGAAGCTGTAAACATAGCTTGTTACATAGTAAACAGAGTTACAATTAGAGTAATCTTGAAGAAAACTCCCTATGAATTATGGAAAAGAAAGCAACCTAATGTATCTCATTTCCAAGTTTTTTGCTATAAATGTTACATTCTAAACAACAAAGAAAATTTGAAGAAATTTGATGACAAGGAATATTTCTAAGTTACTCCACAAACAGTAGAGCCTATAGGGTATTTAACAGAAAAAGTCTAACTATTAAGGAAACAATGAATGTTGTCTTTGATGAAGGAAATCCTACACTAGGAAGAAATAATATAGCTGAAAATGAAATAGAAGAGACGTTTAGTTCTAAATCTTGACAAAAAACACAGAGAATAATCCCAAACAAAAGACTAAAAGTCAAGATGCTGTGGCAAGTGAAAATGTAAATTCTGATGATCAAATACTAAATGAAGACATCACAAAACAAGAGCCTAACCTGACATAATTGCAATTGCATGAACCACATCAAGATGACATCCCTCAAGAATGGAGATTTCATAAAGATCATCCCAAACAAGACATCCTAGGAAAACCATCACAAAGAGTTATGACTATAATTCAACTTCAAAAGTTTCATGGAAATGTTGCATTTGTTTCACTATTAGAACCAAAGACTTTTAAAGAGGCTCAATATGATGAATCCTGGATTCTTCCCATGCAAGAGGAATTAAACCAATTTGAAAGAAATAGAGTCTTGAAATTAGTTCCCAAACCCAGAAACTATTCTATCATAGGCAAAAAATGGATATTCAGAAACAAAATGGATGAACTTGGTAATGTAACTAGAAACAAAGCTAGATTAGTTGCACAAGGTTACAACCAAGAAGAAGGAATTGATTTTGATGAAACATTTGCACCAATAGCTAGAATAGAAGCAACCAGAATGCTATGTGCATATGCCTAACATAAAAAATTTATATTATATCAAATGGATGTCAAGAGTGCGTTCTTAAATGGATACGTTAAGGAGGAAGTTTATGTGGCTCAACCTCCTGGTCTTGAAGATGCTATATATCTAGATTATGTGTTCAAATTTGAAAAAGCACTCTATGCACTAAAACAAGCTCCTAGAGCTTGGTATGAGAGATTGAGCAAATTTTTACTGAAAAATGAATTCAGAAGAGGAAAAGTAGATACTACACTATTTATAAAGAATCACAAACATGATATTCTAATTGTGCAAATTTATGTTGATGATATAATCTTTGGTGCTACTAATGAGTCTCTTTGCAAGAAATTCTCAAAGCTAATGCAGAGTGAATTTGAGATGAGCCTAATAAAAAGCTTTCTTTCTCGGACTGCAAATTAAGTAAATGGATGAAGGAATCTTCATTAACAATCAAAGTACATCAAAGATATGCTAAAAAAGTTTAGGATGGAAGAAATAAAAATGCATTGGCACTCCTATGAACACCAACATCAAATTGGACAAGGACGAAAAAGGTAAAGAATAGGATCAAGGAATATACAGAGGTATGATTGGATCTCTTCTTTATTTAACTGCATCTAGACCTAATATTCACTTTAGTGTATGCTTATGTGCTAGATTTCAATAATGTCCAAAAAGAGTCATACATGACTGTTGTGAAATGAATTTTCATATATCTTGTAGGCACAATGTGCATAGGACTATGGTATCCCAAAAGAGAAACATAGATCTCATAGGATATAGTGACTCAGATTTTGCAGGTAGTCGATTAGATAGAAAAAGTACCTCTGGAACCTGTCAATTTCTTGGTCATGCTTCAGTTTCCTGGCACAATAGGAAACAATCCTCTGTTGCCTTATCAATTGTTGAAGCTGAGTATATTGTAGCAGGAAGCTGTGTTGCTCAAATTCTATGGATGAAGCAGCAGTTAGAAGATTATAGAATTAAGGAAAATTGTATGCCAATCAGATGTGATAACACAAGTACTATAAACTTGTCCTAAAATCCTGTACAGCACTCTAGAACTAAACACATTAAAATTAGACATCATTTCATAAGAGATCATGTGCAAAATGGAGATATAAAGCTGGAATTTGTGAAAACAGCAAACCAACTAGCTGACATGTTCACCAAACCTTTGAATGAAGAGACATTTTGCAAAATTAGGAGAGAACTAGGAATGATTGAGTCAAGCAATATAGATTAAGTTAAAACTACTTAGATTCAATCATTTGCATAACTCTATTGAATAAAATTCCAAAGGATCATAAAGTTGCAGCTCATAGATTGGAAACATTCTTGTAGCAACAAAAGAATAATTCTCTTTAGTGAAGAAGCCTAATAACAGGAAAGCATAAGAAAGTAGCAAGCTTACTGACAGTCTTAACAAAATTAGCTACCTAAAATTCATGAGATCAAATTTAGCTAAGCTAATTTCAAAATTAGCTTGTTAATTTTTAAAAGAATCTCAAAACTCTGAAAAAGTAGAAAGGATCTGAGCGCTCTGATAAGCGACTCTGAAGTGACATAAGTACCCTCATTGCACTGTTCTAAAAGTGACTTAACACAGAGGGACAATTTTGAAATTTCCAATCTCTTTTCAAGAGGGAACAAAAATTTTCCTATTAAAAAATCATCCCTAACTCTGAATGACACAACTCTCCCTTTTCATGACTAACCTACATTTTTGTCCTTCTAGGGCTTCAGCGAGAATCTCTTAATTTTATTAGAATTCATAAATCCATTTATCCAAAACTTTCTCTCAATCCAGAAACATGGTTAGAATAAAAAAGCCTGCTATGAAAGAAAAAGGAGAAATGCACTGCTCAAGTCCCTCAAAGTCATTTGAGTCTGACATTCCTTTGGAAAGTCTCAAGAGACCTAACAAAGGCATCTCTATTTCTGAATCTGCAAAACCATCCATCAAAAAGGCAAAGATGTCTGCCCATCTTGTAGTCATGAGAGCAATATTTATACCCAGGTACGTCTTCTGGGAAGCATTTGAACATCTCGAGTTTGATTTCTAGAACTTTTTAGATTTCAAGGTTGGGAAAACTTAATGAAAATGAAAAGAGACTACTACCCTGAACTTGTTCAAGAGTTTTATCAAACCCTAACCATGACTGACAATGGAGAAAAACTTAGAGTAAGTGTGAAAGAAATGAAATATGTTGTAAGTGTCCATAAACTGAGTGAAGCATTTGGCGTTTCAAACAAAGGGAACCAAGTAAGATCATTAAAGGATGTTGCTCAGCTAAAGGGGTACAATGAGACTGATTTCAAAGAGTCTCTGTTTCCTGGACTTAATGTTGATTCTGACAAACTTAGCATGACCCATTTTCCCCAACACATATAAATTCTCCACTCCATTATCATTTACTTCTTGTATCCAAGAACAGAAAGCCACTCTTATTTTAACAAAATGGATTAGTGAATTCTCTAACACTTGATTCACATGAAACCCTTTGACCTAGCCTTTCTGATTTTCAAATGTATCTTGAAAAGTTCCACTGTTAGGAGTCTGCCCTATGCCATGTTCCTAACACCTCTCTTTGAAAAGTTAGGAATAAACCTGAAAAATGAAAGAGTAGGAACACAACTTCTGGTTATAAAAGAAACGTGTAGTTCAAAAGAAGAAAATGAAAAGAAAATGAAAAAGAAAGAAGCAGTGGAAGAGGGAGAAGACAGAGGGGAAATAGACTCAGAAAGACCAGAAAGTGGAGAAGGAGAAAAAGAGAAGATGGGAAAAGAAAGCAAAGTAAAGAAAGAAAAATTGGATGAAACAGTGCATGACAAGAATGTAGAGATGATGAATACAATTTAGAGCACAACCACTATGGGGATGGATTCTCTAGAGGTGGCTTTGAAATTACAAACATAAGCTTTAAAATTGAAACACCAAACCAGTAAGACTGTTTTAGCTCAAATGAAAAGGATAGAATAGAAGCTGTATAGATTACTGGAGAAAAAGGATTTAGAAAAAGTTGTTCCAGGAGAGGGAACTGTGGATGAACCTACTATTGCTAAAGTGAAAACACATCAAGTAACTGAGAAAGTAAATGGTTCATCCTCTGAGTCTTCTGCTTCTAGTAAATCCAATAAGCAAACTTACCATAGGAGAGGTTCTAGCTGTCAGAACTGGTGCTGGTCTGGCTGTCAAAGCCCCCTCAGTGGCAACCACTGAGCCACCTTCACCAGTTCCTGCTATTCACATTTCTACCAAACCTCCTAGAGCTTCAAAGCCAACAGCACCTATTCAAAGGAGTGGAAGACATGGTTTGATAACCAAATCAGTCAAGCTTGGTGAGCCAAGTAGTGCTGTTATACCGCACAATCTCTTAAGTTTGTTAATCCTGAATGTGGATCTCTTGTTGCTAATTTATATTTTTTTTATCTCATGCCCCTATTCCGTTTTGATGTTTGACAAAAAATGGGAGAAAAATAAGGAGAAATATTTAGGAATTAATCTACATTTTGAATATAACTAAATATTAGATTTTCATTTTCATATCAATCTGAATCATTTTGGAAAATTCTTATGAGTCTTACGAGATTTTATGAGATTTTGGATTGATATTTATGATAATTGAGTTGATGTGTTAATTATGTTGCTATTGACTTGTGAATCATTGATGGTTTTTAATGAGCAACTGAAATGACAAGGATAAATTGTAAATTGCTCATCTATAAACGAATTTGTGTGACATAATTATATATTGATCTATGATGATATGTGAACTAATTAAAATCACAAGTGAACAAAAATTTATCCTTCAGGGGTGCTAAAAATTATCCAGCATAAACTCATGGGAGTATTCTTTTAAAGAGCATATTATTTTTTTCTCAATTATGTAATACTTATATGATAATGCTATATTTCTCCTTATGAGCATTAAGTTTTGTCATCATAAAAAAGGGGAGATTATTGACCTCATAAGGAGAAACCTATTTTGATGATAACAAAACTTAGTGATACATGCTAATGACTTTGCAAGAATTTCATATCAAATAGAGAAAGCAAGTCAAAAGAAAGAAGAAGCAGAAAAATGAAGATCAGGAAATGTCTTGAAGACAAAATGAAGATATAAGAGTCTAGGCAAAAACATGTAAGAGAAGAGATCTTGATTTGCTAATGATTTCTTATTCACAAAAAGAATTTCACAAATGTGTTCAAAATATGTTTTAAAGTCAAATAAAATTGAGTTTGAAAGCTGCTAATTTCAAGGTTAAAATTAGCTAACTAATTTTAGAATAAGTATTTTTTAGTCTTGACAAGAAAATAAAATTAGCATGCTAGTTTTTAAAATTAGCTAACTAATTTCTTGATGAAAATAATTTTAGCTAAGCTAATTTTGGACAAAGTCTCACATATGACTAACAGTCGCCTAACTGTGCAGACTGCTGCACAGTCTGCTATAGTATAATGGCTAGTTTTCTAGCCATTGGCTGTCCTTTTTTCCTAAAAATTTATGAGCTTAAACTTGGATATTTAAGCATGCATTTACTTCAATTTTTGGTAATGAATATGGGACTTTATTGAGCAATTCTTGAGCAAAAGTTTCAATGATTTTTAAGCATTCATTGTGAACTTATTTGGCAAATCTTCTCTCTTCTCATAGCATTCATTTGAAATTGTTTAAAGAGAGTTATTACTTCTGAAGATTCCAAATTTGATATTAATTGTATTCAAGTGAGGGGACATCACTTGAAAAAGGTCATTAAGGACTTAGTAAGCTTAAAGAAATTTGAGGGGACATCAAACTTGTAAGGGTTTTCTAAGCACCTGTGAAGCTTAGAGGATTGTAATTGGTTCATCTCTTACATGTTTAAAAGAGATA
The DNA here is from genome assembly GCA_948266635.1 of Cnidoscolus chayamansa. Lineage (NCBI taxonomy): Eukaryota > Viridiplantae > Streptophyta > Magnoliopsida > Malpighiales > Euphorbiaceae > Cnidoscolus > Cnidoscolus chayamansa. Next base: position 2,128 of record CAOGCB012097513.1, on the reverse strand, counting down.
GATAGTGAAGTGAAGATCTCAGGAGAAATCTTGAGAAGAGTGGACGTAGGTCATTTGCTAAACCACTACAAATCCAGTGTTTGAATTTTCTTTTTCCTAATCTCTAGTATTTGATTATATATGAATGTGTTTTGAGATTATTGATTGGTAAACATTGGTGTTTATTTGATTATATTGAGAATTCATTAAAGTAGACATCAAAATTAGCAAACCTAAGCACATATCTAACTTTTTCACAATCTAAATATTAGCTAGCTAATTTTGTATTCTGTAAACTTAAAATAATCAACCTCTTACACACTAATCTAATTAGATAGTGTCCTAGAAGTATTAGACAATAAATTTTCACTAGAGTTTAGAGCAAAAACTTAAAAAACTTGATTAATTCTAAAAAGTGACCAATTCACCCCCCTCTTAGTCATTTAAATTTGGGACAACAACAACACAATTGAGACACATTCTCTGGAGGTTGATCCGATGGAATTCAGTCTCTAGAACCAATGAAACAACATGATCTTGTCATGGCTTACCCATTCATTTGAGCCAGATATCGCAGAGGGAGTAGTGCATGCCAAAACTGCTCACCAAGTTTGAGACGACTATAGGGATCAATTCTCTTGAAAGAACGCTCCTGCAATTGATCAAGTTCAAAAATCTAAGCCACTATGTCTTACGGAACTATGTCGGTTGCTGCCTACTACATAAAGATCAAGAGTCTTTGGGCGAAATTAGATGCATACCTCACACACGTTCTATTCAATCAAGAAAAAATGCATAATGATCAAAGAGAATAAGACAAACTTATGCACTTTCTCTGGGGTTAATTGATACATTTAAAACCGTGAGATCTAACATTCTCATGATGATTCCGCTACCAAATGTTTGTCAAGCCTACTCCTTAGTGATCCGAGAAGAAACACATAGTCAAGTATCATCATAAATAACTGAGGGCTTCTCAATTGCTGCCGAAGTCAAGCCATTTTCATCAAGGTCATCAAAGGAAAAGGTCTGCAATCACTGCAATAGGACTGGCCATACCATTGATGAGTGTAGGACCTTTAAGTTTCAATGCAAGTTTTGTGACAAGAGAGGTCACATGGAAGATAGATGCCTCCTTAATCACATGGGGGGAGTAATCAGAACACTCGTTCATCTCAAGGACAACAACAGTCTAGTGGAACGAAAGGCAACATTCGAGGCAATATAACTTTGGTTAATATGACATAAACTGAGGGACAATCCCAACATCATTGCAAGGCTTCTCTCATGAATACCTTCAACAATTGGCCCAAGCTCTATCGGCCTTGAATCAAAATCAGCAGTCCAATAAAGGTCATGTGTTTGTCAATGCGGCAGGTTCACTTTCTACACCTAATGTCTTTGCCAATTCTGCTTCTATCAATTCCTGGATCCTCGACAGTGGAGCCATGAATCACATTGCACCACGTTTGTGTCATGTACGATTTTTAGGGCGTAAAAGATTAGGTGCCTAAAATAAAGAACTAGTAAAAGAAAATGGAATAAATAAGAGATAAATAAAGAAAAATAAGAAAATAAAAGAAAATAGAAAAGAAAAATGAAAAGGGAAATTAAAAAAAAAAAGAAAATGTTGAAAAGTCAAATAAGGTGGTGTGAATACTCAAATTTTGAGATTCGTAAAACACATTTTTTTGGACTGCAAACAGCTCGACCAGACCAGAGGTCTTTCGAAAAAGGTTCCGGAAATATACCAAAGTGGTACTAGAAATGTCCGGAAAATCACAAGGGACCCAAAGGTGTCCTCGGAATAATTTTTGGAAGTATAAAACTCCTGAAAAATGAAAAAAACGGAAGAAAATACCCACCTCGGCAACTGGGGCCACCAAAATAGCGGCCCGGGGCGCCAGAAGGCGCCCCAGAGCGCCATGCCAAGTGGCGCCTTGGGGCGCCAAGCGGCAAGCGCCCTAAGGCGCCAAAATGCTGGCGCCCTAGGGCGCCCAAAATCCTGGCGCCCCAGGGCGCCAGACAGGCGGCCCAGGCCGCCTCCCAGCGGCCCAAGCCGCCAAAAACCCGATTTTTGCCTATAAAAAGCAGCCTCCAGCTCCATTCTCGAGGCCCCGCTTGAGTTGTCAGCGATCACTCTCCCTCC
>CAOGCB012095386.1:0-10039 GCA_948266635.1 Cnidoscolus chayamansa | reverse complement strand
ATATCATCATTTAATTAAAATTATTTAGTGTGAAAAATATTATTTTTAAATTAAAATCATTAGAATTGCAAAGAAAATTGATTTTTTTAGAGAAATTCATTATTTTCAAACTAAAAATCTTTAAGATTGTAAAATAGAATTTTTTTTAGAGCTATTTGATATTTGACTCGATAAAAGCTAAAAAAAAGCTTAGCTCGTTGGTTAAATGAACAAAGCGTAAAGTTATTGATATTCGATTCGAGCTCAAAATAAGTCGGGCTAGAGCTTAGTTTGAGCTGAAAATTTTTTTAACAATTAAACTTGAACTCTTTAAAATTGAGTTCGGCTTGACTCATTTACACACTTTGAATATCCTCTTACTTTGACTACTTTTCTTTGAATAGCATACTTTGAGGCTATTTGGATGCGAAGTGCTTGTTTATCATAAGTAAATGTGTGTAACTTAAGAAAATAAGGAATTGATAAAGGGATAATAAGATGAACTTAAGAATACAACAAGTTGATGGCAACTCGATATATAGTATAGATATATAGTATTGTAGATGTTAGACAGAGAAAGTGGCTATCACATTTCCTCTTTCTTATCCACTATTTGAAACCCATGTCTTTGTCTAATATAAAGTGTAAACGAACTGAATCAAACCAAGTTGAGTTTCAAAGAATTCAAGTTTAATTTGTTAAAAAATTTTCGCACTTGAGTATGACTCATTTCGAGTTCGAGCCAAATATCAACAAGCTCAAACTGGTTCATTTGACAAACGAGCTAAGCTTTTGTCATGTTTTAGTCGAACTTTTATATAGTCAAATCTCAAATAGCTCTAAAAAAATTATTTTACAACCTTAAAGATTTTTAATTTGAAAATAATAAATTTCTCAACAAAAATCTATTTCTTTTATAATCTTAGTTATTTTAATTTAAAAATAATAATTTTAATACTAAATAATTTTAGTTAAATGACTATATTCACGAATTAGCTCATAAACTTATAAATAAATAAGCTTTTGAACCTTAATAAGCGAAATATCCGGAAACTTAAACTTTGCTCATTTATTAAACGAGCTTATCTCATTTAAAAAATGAATCAAACTAAATAAAACTTTTATCTAAGTCGAACCTCGAATAATTCATGAATAACTTAATTTATTTATAGCCCTAGTCTTAATATTAATAAAAGATAATAGACCTCTACAAGAGGTGAGTGGCAACTCGTTAAGTTTCTTCACTTATCCTAATTATTTCTTGATTGGGAGATTCTGTTAATCCTCCAATTTCATGTCATATTTCTAAGTATTGTAGTAAAAGCTTTTAGAACAAAGGACTACACTAAACAAATTGGGTTAAAAAATACTTACAATCTAATTATCGTGTTTACGCCATCTCTCAAGTTCTCCTATTTCACTCCTAGTAATTCCTTCATGCATTAACATCATCTATTATTAGCTAGAAGGAAAGTTATATGGACCCTAACTTCAAAGAAAAATACTCATCCTTTTCTTAGTCTAAACCAGAAATAAAAGAAGGGAACTCACCAAGGCCAAATGGGGATGCTCCTCGAGGTCTTACTATGATTTCAAATGGCAGTCATAGTAAGAGGTCCCATCCCCCGTGGTGTTCAACCGTCTCGAACCAGACCGGAAAAAAATCAGATCAGACAGAACCGAGCAATGGTCGGTCCGGTCCTGGATCGAACCGAAAAGTATTTGAAAAAACAACAACAAAAGATAAGGGTGTCCCTGTCGTTTCCTCTTTGATGCCTCATTCTCCCAGTCTTCAAGTTGTGTATTTCCTCGTTATGTTCATATTTCAAGCATTGCCGACTCTTTGGATTTTCTTGCCATGTGACCACTTCAAACTTCATTTTCCTTTATCTCCTTCATCTTCAAACATCTTTAGCATTTTCTCCTTGAAAGATTGAACAGGCTGAAACTTGTTTTCTCAAATAAACTTTTGCAGATATATTAGATTCGTTTTCACTGATTTTATCATCACCAAAATCATCGTCTTTCAACTTTAGGAGCTGTGGTAGTCCTCGGACTGCTCGGATCTCAACAAGTGAATAGAAAATTAAATTTAGATTAGATTTTAGAGTTAAGAATATCCAAACTAAATGAACTTAGAAAAAGAAAAGCAACAAATGAGATTCCTTTTGAATAACCCTTCTCGACCTTGTAGTCTCTCATCCAGCAATAACATATTGCTTCATAATATATATATATATATATTTATATATATAATGTGTGTGTATCTTCTCATTCCCTATTGCAGTGCGAGTAGTTATTAGGAAAGGGAAAAAAAAACAGACTTCTGTATTTTGTAACTCTCCATGTCATCTCCTGCAGAAAAAATAAAAAAGAAAGCAAAATATAGAACAGATAGCAAACAAAACAATAAAGAAATGCCCAGGGATAACACAGATTCAAGCAGATAAATTAAGCTTAAACCAAGTCACTTTCTGATTGCTTAGCCTGACGAAGGCAACCAGATTATAGAATCTCTTAAAAAAACCTTTTCAGGACACAATCCCGAATTGACTTTTATAGCATCCGCCAATTTTTAAGAACAGGCCAGAAGCCAATCCCAATATATCATCATATATATTTATGTCTTACTAAAACCAAACAAGGAAGAAGTCCTCTTCATCTTATTCAGGGCATGGAGACATTGAACTCAAAGTTGGAGATCCAAATCAGGCTGCTTGTTGTTACCCATCAAGGAAGATCTTAGAGCATTCCAGAAGACTTGAGCACTAGACTCTGCCTGATGATCTTGGGTCCTAGCTCCTCCAACAAAGTTTGGGGCATTGGGTTGTTCTTGCGTTGATGCAACTTGTTGCTGCAACAAGACATTCTGGATTGGGAAAACTTGCTCATTACCCTGGGTTTCCAAGTCAGGAAGATCACAAATTGTCGGCAGACCCCATGATGCTGCAGGTTGTTTCCATTCCATTAGCTTGTTTTGGTCTACAGCGACTGCTGAAGCAGTAGTACTTGGCCCCTCAACATTTGGAAATCCACTCGAGGAGGTGGGGATGGCTTTATTTGCACTTGCAAGTATACTTGTTTGGTAAGGCAAGCTTGTAGGCTGTGATTGGTTAGGTAGAAGCCATGATTGGGATCCATTGTTGATCTGAGATGACGGAGCAGGAAGCAGATCTGCATATCCTGTAAAAGGAAAATACGTACCTGATGGAGTATGGTGAGTTTGATTTTGGATAGCACTAGTTTGCATCAGAGTTGCAAGAAGAAGGTCCATATTGTCATTGGATTTGGAAGAACCACACGTATCTGTACTTCCACTTTTCTTAGGACCCTGCCCTCCAACTAAATTGTAATCCATGAGCCTACTATTATTTGTCTGCTGCCCTCCAACTAAATTGTAATCATTGAGCCCACCATTATTGGTCTGAGGTCTTGCACCTGATAAATTGTTGTGAGAGATCAATCCTCTTCCAGAAATATTCATTCCTCCATCGGTACAGACCACCTTTCCTTTATAAGAATCAGGAGGGCTAGAAATGATATTGTACGGCATTTGACCTCCATTGCCCTGATTCCGATAATGATTCTGGAGGGCTGGTGAAGGAAGTCGAAAATCAGCAGTCTTGCGAAAATGTGATGTTGGAGTCCAGGGAAGAATTCTTGGACCTTCGACTGGACATTTTCCTTCTTTCTTGCTGGCAGCAATTTGAGCTGCTGATGTCGGAGTCCAGGGAAGAATACGTGGACCTTCGACTGGACATTTGCCTACTTTCTTGTTGGCAGCAATTTGAGCTGCTGATGTTGGAGTCCAGGGAAGAATACTTGGACCTTCGACTGGACATTTTCCTACTTTCTTGTTGGCAGAAATTTGAGCTGCTGATGCTGGAGTCCAGGGAAGAATACTTGGACCTTCTACTGGACATTTTCCTACTTTCTTGTTGGCAGCAATTTGAGCTGCTGGTCCTAGATCGCTAACGAATTTCATTAGACTCTCTGCATATTGGGAACCAGCATTTGAAACCTGAGGCAGACATTCGCTCAAATTGATCAGTATACAAATAAGGATGAGAACAACTGATATAATTAATCACATTTTTTTATAAATAAATCACATCCTTCTCTATAGGAGAAACTAACATGGGTAAGTGGTTTTGGCGCATTATAAACAGTTGAAACAAGCTTCTCATTCTTGCTGCAGAAGGAATTCTGAGACTTATATGTCATACGCCTGTCAGTTTCAGGGCAATTTAATACCTTGCCACCTGTTGACACTGTTGAAATCAAGCAAGAAAAGATTGTAATAAGTTTACATCTTTATATGGATAAAATAAATGCACATATCTAGCTAGTATTTGCACAAAATCAATGGCATCCACTCCAAGCCATTGGGCTAGTAGCTCAGTGATTTGATGCTTATCTTGTAATGCAGGAAGCTAGGACATTAAGGCTTAGTATCATCTCTTTGATTCCCTTAAAGAATTTCCAATGTGACACATAAAAAAGTAACTACTCCAATATTCAAGCACTTCAGTACAAGAAATTAGTTTCATCTCTTACCAGGAACAATGCCAGTACTCTTTTGGCCAATATAAGGCTTGAATTGGGGTAAAGAAACAGTACTTCTCTTGCTAGATGGATTACAAAAGGAAACGCCATCTTTGGAACTGGCAGGTTTAGTAGACCTAGAGTGTGAACCTCCAGCTTCACTTTGTGGTTTCCTACCGGGGCGTCTCCTCGTACGTGAGAACTCCAATTTTAAGTTTTCAGGTTCAGTTCTCAAAGTCTGGAAAAGCCTCTGAGCCAATTCACTTATAGCTCTAGCCTGGAAGCAATAATGTTTGCATTAATGGACATTCCAGAAAATCTTCTTGTTGTGATTGAGCTACATGTTCAAAAAAACAAATAAAAAACCTACCTCTGTATAGTACACTGTTGTTGGAGAATTGAACCTCATTGCATTGCTGGATATCAGAGATACATCATACTGCAGGATAATTTAGAAGAGTTTAAAGGTTTTTTAATAGACAGTATCAAGTTCTTGATAAACCTTCTTCTGATTTTTTAGCAAACCTCAAATTGTTCCAGACTTGAGTACATTCCTTCTTGAAGTTTAGCCCTCATCGTGCCAAAATCCATTGGCTCCCTAATTATACTGTAATAGCCAACCACCTTCCAAAGGAAAAAAAAATGTATTTGTTAAGTAAAATTATTTCAGGGACTCAATAGTTGCATGCACAAGATGGACAACAAACTGCCAACCTCTTTGGGATCAACTGGCTGTGCAAAAATTTCTTGTGTGTCTCTCCTGCATGGGAAAGAATGACTCGAGGTAAGAAAATCATGTCCTATTAATAAAGAACTCAAGAGTTGAGATGTAAAATAAAATTGCATCTTTTTTTAATAGATCAAAAATAGAAATATAAAGTAGTTTTACCTCTGCAGTAAGTCAAGGACAAATTCCAGTGTCTGCTTATCCGGCATACGTTGCAGAGATGTCAAATTTTCCATTTGTTCTAGGGCGACAAGGTAAATTAATTAGCACTGAGAACTTAGAAACCAAGATTACATTATATTTGTGCTTTCAACTGTACATTAAAGGACTCACCAGCTTTTGTTGCATTGTCTTCAGGTTTTGGTTCTTCTCCTTCCTGTTATACAGATCAATGTAAGAGTATGCTGGAATATATCCTTACCCAAATGAATGAAAATTTGAAAAACCTTTATTAAGGAATCGAGTAGTCTATTAAATTTCCATATTGTAATGGAACTACTTATATAGGAACTTCTAGTCAAGTAAAATAAAATCATCAATAAATCCATTGGGCATTAGATGTCTAGGACAAGAGGGTTGATACCAATATGATTTTCTTCTGACAGTCAATTGTAAAACTACACATTGGGGATAGCAATAGCCTCAAATTTATTGGAAAAGGTTTCTGCTTCTCCACATAAGTTCTCCAAAGATGATGAGATTAAACAGGAGTAGAGATTCCATGTAAACATCTAAAGACAGAATACAATTCTCTAATACAGCTTACTATTTTGATGAGTTATTAATAATGTTGACAGGTTTTCTATGAGTTACTAAAGGAAAAGTGGAAGAATATGTCCTAAGTATATTAACACATGATGATTTGAATTATTGGCCAAACATGCAATCATGAATATGTGGTTTCTGTCCAAGTAAAAGTCTACAAGATAATGATCATTAGTGGTGAAAATCATGTAATTGTCTTTATTAACTGTAAGTGAAACTTGAAACAGCTTTGCATTTTAGGAAGATTCTCAAAGAAACCATTTTATAAATGACCATTATAAGAAGCACTTTTGGCAATTATCTTTATTAATTGTAAGCAGCATCTCATCAGTCCATTAAATGAAGACTTGCAGAGGATTAATTACAGAAGAAATCCACAGGAATTAATTGGAGAAGGTTAAAGTAATTAATAAAGGGGAATTATAAACTGCCATTATTGGACTTAATTCGATATATTAGTAGCTAATACAAAAACACCATGCTTGATATAGATTAGAAAGAAAAAAAGGAAGAGAATCATAAATGGGGCATGTAATGCTTCCATTTATGCATCAAATCAACAGTCATTGAGTGATCTTAAGAGGTAAAAGATCAGTGATGATTACTGAAATAAATTAATTTGATAAAAGTCAGTTGGCAAAAGAAAACAGCAAAGCTAAAAGTGCAAACTGCAAAGAAAAGTGCATAAGAAATGAACAAATACGAGGAATGGTTAAAAAAAGGAAAATGAGAGACCTGGTAAGGAGAGGTAATAACAGAATTGGTGACGAATGCTTGGAGACTTTTGCACTTGCGACCCCTCTTTTTAGCAGTTGGCGTTGATGATGAACTAATGCCAGCATCACTGCTGCATGTAGCTTTATATTTTGTCTGTTTTTGAATAGCTAGCATGCGAGCTTTCTCCTGCATTGCAGATATTCTAGCACTCTTTCTACTTGACATTACTTCCTTCTTTGCCATTTTTACTTGCAAATTTTACAATAACTGTACTAAATTATTTGGTTTTGTTCCTGGTTACTGTCAATGATGGCTGAAAAAATCTCAAAGAAATTAGCATCAAAATAATAAATAGTAGATGATATTTTAATCAGGAGATATGAGAACAAAACAAGGCAAAAAACAATTGTTGACACAAAAACATGTTTAGTTGTAAAAGCCATACTGCTTGGAATTGGAATTGCTTTACTGTTCCTGTTACTCCTACACACCAATTCTCTATAATTGAGAATAATCTAGCACAGGGTACTTAGCTACCAAATTTAGTTGCTTACATTTTTGTCACAGCAGTTGAGTTGATGCCAACTATATGTATATGCACAAGCACAAACACACACACACACACAAAAAAAAAAAAAATTGTTAAAAGGGAAATGCAACGTTAATGTACAGAAGGCATAATGCTACTGTCAATACAAAAAATAGTGAGTCACACCATCCCGCCCACTTTTTCGCCGAGTACAGCTGGAGAGCGAAAAAAGTGGCCCCACTCTAAAATGGAACTGATGTGACACTTTAACCCCATAGGAGATGTAAAATCATCAATTTTCTTATCAAAAGGTGGATCATGCTTGCTTGGGTGAACTTGAATTAGTGATAGCAATCGGAATTTAAACAAGTCCTCCGTATATGACATTGATAAGATGATCTCTTTAGTCTACAAGATCTTAAGAATCCTTTAATCAAACCCCGTTCTCCTTTCTAAAACTGATTTTTTTTTTCTTTTGAGTTCTATTTTCAAGGTTAGAGGGACTTTCCTTTCATTTCCCTTCATAATGATTCTTTACCATCTTCAGAACATTTTTATGTTCCCCAATTTCCACCCCATTATGCTAAAATTCTAACCAAACTCAACTCGAAAAAGAGATAGCAATCATTTTCCACATTCAACAGTAGCAAGATAGTTATAAAAGAGAAAGAAATATATAATTAAAAATCAAAGCTTGATTTTAAGAGAGAGAGAGAGAGAGAGAGCATATGGTACCAAAACATTTGGTCGCCAGATGTATACAACAACAAAACGTTTGACTTAAAAATCACCAGAGGAAGATAATCCAAGCAAACACAGAATAGAGGAACAACACAAGCGAATCTGCTGCAAACAAACAATGAAAAAAATTTGTACAAAGAAATCAAATGAGACCAAATACCAAATACCAAATTGAATCTCTTACCAAAGAGAAGACGGTGAATGCAACTAAAACTTTTATGACAGTTGGATAGGATTATCTTCCAAAACTGGCAAAATCCCCATTCCTTCTCCTTATTTTGCAGCTCTTTTACCTAATATGATACACTGAAAAGATATTGAGAATACATATTCAAAACTACTCTTCTGCAAATAAATTGAGAATCTGCACGCCCTTGTCGGTGATATGGTAAGCGTTACGTGGAACAATCAATTTGACAACTGTACGGTGATTAAAATGCAAATAACTTCCTATTTGGTTTGATGTGAAATTGTTCATACATTTGGCACATTGCCAGCGCATTGAGTAATGTCTTATTAACACAACCAAATTACCAAGTTAAGCACTAAACATATTTCGAAACGGCTACAATTATCACCAGTCTAATAAAATATGGTAAATAAGTGCAATATATGCGTGCATATTTATCTAAATATTGAAGAGCAAATAACAAGCGCAGAAAATGCCAAAGATTGATACTGCACTATATGCAGACTGCCATACTGCACTTGCTTTCTAAATGAGCAAATACAATCATCCTAATGTTACTTCTAATTTGATGCATAAAAGATTACTTTGGAATTCACAACCAAGTATAATGTTATAACAGAATGTCAAAACATTTTGCCTTTGTTAGGCTATCAATATACGGAACCACATGCAAAAGCTCACATCAGCATTTCTGACTAATGCAAACTTCATAACATCTAAATATCTTGTGATGATACAAATTTATACAGTTACTATAAAACAACGATGAGAAACAAGTTCATCTAAATTATATTTTTATGGGACAAAAATTAGATCTGATCTTTTTTGGGGGCCTTTGATGTATCCTATTTACTGAGTTGTGGAGGCTTATGTGCATCTCATCGTAATTTCAGTTCCAAATGTCTCCTTATTTAGCAAGGTGTTGCTTTCCAAGACATGAAAAATGTTGCCCTTTCTGATGCTCATTGGTGGAACACAACCCCCAAAAGGGGCACTCAGTTAAGTGATCTAGTGTCTAAGTCCCATTTCATGGGCTTGCTCAATAATATGAGAAGCTGAACTGATATGCTCTCTGTATAGTACCAGAAAGAAGGTAGAAGAATTAATTCTAGAGATAACAGTTATACCTCCAATTTAATAGATGCATCACATGGCATTGACATTATTATTTTGCAGTGCCCATAACTGTGCCTATCTTCCTGCCTTGTCCAGCAGAGTCGTCAAGGGTTCCCTGCTTAGCCACCTTCCATCCTCCAGAAATATTATCTGACAACCATATTTGAAGGAATGAAAGAATGTCAAATATCTAGTAGTTTGAGTACGAGAACAAACAAAAGAAAGATGCTATGGTGCACAGATAACAATCACTGAAGTGAACAGTGTTAGATGTGGGAACATCCAACCAAAATATATGAAAATAATTTTGTCTGATATATCAATTCACCTCTATATGTTTTGTTATTCATGATGTGATGGGAAATTTTTGTATATTCCAAGGGTGAAACAGATACAGATTTATATACAATTACGTCTGTAAATTTGCAATCTACTTAGTAACTAAATCAGAATGTATATTCCTACAACTGAGCTAATTAATAAGGAAAATAATATTGCAGCACTTAACAGAGTTAACTTCTTGTAGTACTCCCCTTAACTTGGAAGTTTAAAGCATAGATGTTAATCATATTCAACTTATTACAAATGTAGTCAACTTGAACTCTATTTAGAGAATGTATCTCCTAATTATTCTCTAGCATAATGTGCCTTGCCAATTGAGCTTCCATTGAATCTTTTCACGAATGAAGTGATAGTCAATCTCAATATGTTCAGTTCACTCAATAAACAC
>CAOGCB012094491.1:0-10614 GCA_948266635.1 Cnidoscolus chayamansa | reverse complement strand
GGGTTATTGTGTCTTTATTGGTGGTAACCTAATATCACAAAGACATAAGAAGCAAAGTGTGGTTCCTTGATCTAGTGTTGAGTCAAAATACAAGGCTATTGAACAATAAATTTGTTAAGTAATTTGGACATTTCAATTACTAAATGAGATTAGTCTCATAGTTTCTCTACTTGCTAGATTATGGTGTGATGATCAAATTATTATCCATATCACCTCCAATCCAATGTTTCAGAGCAAACTTAGCATAGCGAGATTAACTATAATATCCAACAGAAAAAAAAGCTCAAATGGACACATCAAGACTGGAGAGTAATCGGGAGATATCTTCACAAAAGCTCTAAATAAAGCTAGGGTTGACTATATCTATAACAAGTTGGGCATTATTAATACCTATGCTCAAATTTGAGGGGGAGTATTACCGTCTCAATTCGCTGATCATGTTATGGGATGAAGGATAGAGAAGAAGCTCCTCAGAGAGAGTTCTTAACACCTTAGCCTCGTTGAGAGAGAGTATTAAATCATGTAATTTTTATTTTAAAAATATGCTTGTTTCATTAATAAATTATTGTCTCTATATAGAGAGATGACAAAAGAGTCTTACCATAAAACTAATTCCTATTAATTAGAAATTTAATTTCTCCTAATTTAGAATTCCAATTTTAAAAAATTAACTAAATTCTAATCTAAAATAAAATCCTAATCTAAATCAAAATCCTAATCCAAATCAAATTCCTATCCTATTTAGTATCTATAACATTACACCTCTCCTAGAAAAGGAGTGTGTCCTCAAGCTCAACTTCTAGATAAGCTCAGCTAAAGGGATTAATCAAGTTCCTTTGAGCATCATCTTGTGTACTGCCGCTTCTCCACTTCTAACTAGAAGAATTTCTTGTATAGACAACCAACAAAATAAAGTGCACCATGATTGAACGAAAGGTCTTTGGCCCTTCTTTCCACCATTTTTTATTTGGTGGGCTTTTAAATAAACAAAGGAGCAATACTTCTGATTTGGAACTCGACATATTGCTCACATTAGTGTCGTCAAACATTGGGAACTACAGCTTTGTGTATTTTGATCCCACACATGTTATTGGTTATGTTTCCATTATGCCAATTATCACTTGGATTTGATTGAGTGGTCATGTTTCCATTCTTGTTGACTCTTGGATTGGAATCAGACTACCAATTCCCATCTTGGGTTCTTGCCTTGACTATTAATTAAGTTGCTAATTATCTCCTGCATTTGTCAAGACAAGTTTTGAAGTTGAGCCTTAAAGCAAGAATCCATCAACGCTATTCAAGCCTCATTTTTTTTGTTTGCCACGGCTGAATAAGAGACCTGAGGTCATCTCATATATGTAGAATCTCCAGTGAAACCGGCCCTAATACCAAGTTGTTATAGTCTCGAATCGTGGATCATGTCATGGGACGATAGATAGAGATCTCTCATCGAAGGAAGCTCTCCACACCTTAGATTCATTGAGAGAGAGATCTCGTATTCTTTTGTTTTGAAAATATGCTTGCTTTATTAATATACAGTGATTACAAACAGTCCTATAATAAAACTAGTTCCTATTAGTTTTAATTTTAATTTCTCCTAATTTAGAATTCCAATTTGAATGAATTAACTAAATCTTAGTCTAAATTAAAATCCTAATCTAAATCAAAACCCTAATTCAAATCAAAATTTAATCCAAATCAAATTCCAACCTTATCTAATATCTATAATAGGGATATTTAAGAAAAGCCAATCCCTACAAATATAGGTTTATTGTATTCCTAATTAGTTGCATAAGTTTATGTATTACCTTCCTAAATAGATAGGATCAGTTGCATATAAATATATTTATATTCTATTCCCAAAAAGTAACAAGAAAAATAAAGTTTTCTTCACACTAATAATTAAAAATTGAACTTTTAAAATTGCAAAAAAATTGCTTATTTAAATGGATTATGCCTGCAGCAGCATGAACAAACTAAAGAAGAAAGTTACCAATTAAATGGCAAAAGTAACAAACATGAAAAGTAAAGTAAGATGTTACCATGTTGTGGTCCACCGGTGTTGTTTTTGCAGGACAAGTATTATATGCAAGATGTCTCTTACCACGATCTGTTCTCTCTAACAAAATAAAGCCATGATGTCACTAGATTATTAGTATTGCATAGAGATATGCCAAGAAAATTTACCTTTTTTTCCTTCATGACAAGGTATGCATGAAGAATCTCCGATATTTTCATTTTTGCCTTTACTTTGAGCAATGAATTCTACTAACTTCCCCCCATAAATTGCATTTAGTTCTGAAACGACTTCTGGAGGAAGATTATCAATAACTCCCATATCAAGATCATAAAGGGGAGGTGGCACTGAAAAATGATTAGAAGTTTAACTATCAGACAAATTAACGATCATTTGAACAACTTATTGATCAGTTTGTAAAAATTTGAATCACAGAATGTAATGAGAACATATAATAAAATCATTTGTCTTACACTTGTCAGTTGTTCCTGATCCTATAATACATAAGAATCACAGTAGAAGAATCAAAATTACCTATATTAGTTGTCTCACTAGATGTGTTATTGATAATAGCCTGTCCTCCTGTTGTTGTCGCAGAGGTGAGCCATGATCTTAAAGAATTTCTTTCAAATCCTTGAAGCCAAGAAAATTAACAAGACAACTTGAATATCATAACCAGTAGAGGACATAACAACTGCTGCTGAAGGAATGAATGACCTTCACGTTTAATCAGAAAAAAGGCAAATAAACACATTCTTTTTTTTTTCTTTGGGAGAGGTGTGAGGGGGATTATTCTAACATTTTGCAAATGGCGATAAAATATTCTGACAAACAATGCTCAGGAATACTACATACAAATCTATACAGCATATACCTTGCTTAGAAATGTCTACATATTCAATCTTGGAAACTTGCAAGCCTACACCACGAATGTCCTTGACATCTATGTGAACAATCAAAACATAAACATTAATTCAACTATCTCCAACTAGGAAACTAAAAAAGTGCATGCTTATTTCACAGATGACAACTCAAGGCACAAAAAAAGTAATAAAAACAGTAAATTGGATTCAAAATGAAAGAAGATCATGTTTTTGTAAGCAATCAAAGAAGATAGGATAACCATGCTAATTAAGTAATTATAGGCCCACAATGATCAAGATCAGTCTCCATGTTAAGTCATCCATTTAATTCATCATTTCCTAAGGAGCAAAGTTGTATGCTTACAAGATGTGGTTTATGTTGTCATCAAAACCGTGGCTCAACAATTCTAATGCTTAATCAGCTTCAAGAACTTTTATACTTGAGCATTTTCTCTGTGCTAGCTTTTATCAAACCGTGCAACTTCCACAGATAGCAAGGCAGAAAGGAGACTGCCACAGTTAATCTTCACTCATCCTAACTTCTATTACTAAAGATTAAAAGAGTAAAAACTTCAATATCCTCAGTAGCCAATAATCTTTACTCTGGAAATCATAAATAGAATAAACTAGAAAAGATAAGCAATGTGGCAACAAAGAAAGAGGGAAGAATTAGGAAAATTCATCCCTCTTTTGCTAATTAGATATTTTCTCTAGTCTGACAAAGATATGGCCTTCGCTTTTCACCTAAGGAGGAAGAATTGGTTCAGAATGCCTCTTCACTCGTCAGTTGTCAAAACTACTGTTCCTCAAGAACCCTAAAAATAGATCTTGATTGCTGGGAATTTAGGAGCTGAGGATTAAAGTACTAACTAGAAACGGAGAGAAATAAGTCGCACAAAAGAGAGAATACAGAAGGAAAAAGAAAGACCAGAAGCAGATCAAGAAAAGAGGCGAGTTTAATAATATTCTTCTTCAACTCCCTGTTGTCACCATTCCTTTATTTATACTAGGATTGATAATCACTCGACTTTTTCTCTTCAAATCACTTAATAACTTCTGTTACAATAACTACTTCACAACTGCGATCAAGACCCCTCCCCCCAACAAATTCTCAGTCAACTTGCATATCATTCCTTGGTCAACTTACAGCTTCTCTAATCTTTTTGCTTCATCATTCCTTTTCTTTCAAAAGCTAGTCCTCATATATGTGACAACCACATTAGAACCTAACCAAATAAAACCAATCAGACTTCCATATGTGGTTCACTGCTTTTCTCTTAGCCCAAAGCACTATGTTTCATGTTCCATCACAAACAGATTTAGTATGTTGAGAATTGCCATTTTCAATAAGAACAAAACACACAAAAAACAGACCAACTTGACTTACCCAAGTGGAAAGACCCAAAGAGTTGCTTTGTTATCCTCTGAAGCACCTCGACATCATCAGTAGCAACAGGAACCTATTACATCATATGTTGTAATGATAAGCCCCCTAAGCAAACAGGCATAAATAGAAGGATACTGGCGCATACTGCAGACACATCTTTTTACATGGCTTTGTGTGTGTGCACATGTGCCTGCATATGACAAATAAAATGCATTTTGGTTCATAACTACCGTCATTGAGTGGCTCAGATTCTCACAATCCCCACAACCCATATACTTTATAGGCTCCAAAGCATCTTTTCTTCTCTTTTTTATCTACATAAATGTTATGAGATCAGAAAACTTCAGTTAGTTTATGCCATGAGAAATAAGAATCACAACAATAAAGGCAAAATAACCTCTTGAAGAAAAACATCAAGCACACCAACCAAAAAGAGACCAACTTAACTTCAATAACAAAATGTCATTTCTTTTCCTATGATCGCAAAAAGAGGGTCAGGGAGTGGCGAGGAATACCTTAAGGGTAAAGGTCCGCCCTTGCATTCCACATCCCTTCAAGCGTAATGACACCTCCTTACAAAGTTTTAGTAGGAAATTCTGACTCTGGAGTAATCAATTCATTTCTTGAGCCATTCAGTGATCAAATATAAAAGGAAATAAAACCCAAATGAAAATGAACTTCCATAGTGCACAAGAATACCAACATCTTGCAAATCCTTGAACCTCACACCCCAATTTACTTCAGCCCCTATAGACTTACTTTCCTGCAGATAATCAACTATCACAAGCTCTAATAATGGTGAACATAAAACACGTATAATAAATAAAGACTGTTCTAAACAAGAGTGCCAAATTTAAAATAAACAATTAGAAAGCAAGTGATTGCCAAACCTGAATCATTCCAACTATCCGATTATCTATTCCTCTGCTATAATTCCAGAGCATTTCTCCAGTTTTCTTGCCAAAATCCTTTTGAAGAGAATCCTAAAATTCCACAAAGACTTGCCATCAGATACTTGAACATCTTATGCAAATTTACAATAAAGAAAAATCATTTTCTATAAAATATAAAGTTTAATTTGTGAAGCGCTTGGTAGCCTTCTACATGAAGGGGCAAATGGTAAAGCAAGGTATTGCAAGAAAGATAACCAATAACCTCCTGGTAGTTAACAAGACAATTGCAAAAGCAATAAAATTATTACTATAACCAATTATTACAAACATGCAACTGAAGATTGTTGCCAAGTCAAACTACAGCAGGACTACATCATGCTGACATGAATCGGACCTTTTTCATAAGAAAAGGAAGTGAGAAAGAGAGTAATAACATAAAAGCACAAATCTAAAGAATTTTGGCACCTCTCCTGCCACCAAATACTCTCCATTTTAAACCAAGTATTTCTGAAGATTCAGGACAGCACCCAAAGCTCCTCAAAAAATGCTAAAAAGGCTATTCTTAACTGCCTAACACATAATCTCTGTATACTTGTAACATATAACACATCAATCATGAGAATCTTATCAGGCCTTCTTTACTGCAAAAGATCATTAGTATTAACCTTTTACAGAAACCAAACCAAAACACTGATCTCAAGTGGCACTTTAAACAGAGAGTCTGGTAAGGATAATTAATGTTGGAAGCCTGGAACAGAAGGATTTCCAAAGAATCCACAGATCAAATTCGTTTGTGTTCAAGACAACAATTTAACAAAACAAAAACAAGCAACAAGGATAATTTAGTGATCACCTGATGACTCTTATCTCTGTAAGTGTAAAAAAAAGATATATATATATATTTACTTTGAATAAAGAATCAGAAGACAGGTATAACAAGCAAAATAAAACTGTATAAAGATCAGTGACAGGAAAGCTTTATATTTAGCAGAAGTAGAGAAAGTGCATGATTCATTTTTGTGATTAAGAATCAAGAAGTTTCACATTTCAATGTATCTGAATAAAGAAAACCAGTCCTAATATTTCAAGTTCTCTTATGGAATTGAGAAAGAAAATTATTTACAACCTCATATGCAACCATTACTTTTGCAAAATAAGTACTTTTTGTATTTAAACCTCCAAGATAATAAAGTTGTTTGCTAAAATTTTCATATTTGCAAGAAATGTGGTTTTTTTTGTGTAAAAAGTAGAGCTTTAACTGATGTAGAAGAATTAAGGGACAAATCATAACATAAGCAAAAAAGGAAGGCAAGGGGAACCAAAGTGCCCAAAAAGAAGGATGCAGAAGACCTGCAGCAGCACCTAGACAGCAGCTGTGCACAGCTTTTTTTTTATATATAATTCTCTTTTGTATTCCCATGTTATTTCAACTTCCTATTTCATTTTACTACTATTTCTAGATTAGTTTGAGAGTCTTTTTGTTTTATTTAGGAAGTTATTTTGTAAATCCAACTCTAGTTAGGATTAGTTTATAAATCTTACTCTAGTTGGTATTAGTTTATAAATACTACTCTAGTTAGGATTAGTTTATAAATCCTACTCTAATAAGGATTAGTTTCTTCCTCAATTATATAGTCCTATTCCTATCCTAATTAGCAGAATTAGAACTCTATAGATACCTTATTATCTTGTATTGGAGCCATCAATCATCAAGAAAAGAAGTTACAGCAGAGATTCTCTCCCAATTCTTTTTCTTTCTCACGTTTTTGGGAGAGTTACATAGCTAGGATGCATCATTAACAAGCATTTATAAATCCCCATAATAAACTCCAGTAGCTAAAAAATTACAATATGTGCTCTTTCACTAATATTGTTTTTTCTCAACAAATTTTCATAATTTTCTACAAGCCTTCCAAGGAATTTATAACATAGTTTAATAGTTGTTTCTGGTTTCTCTTAGACCATCTGATATAAACAAATAGTTCACCAGTAACACTTCCCTGACTTATGATATATGTTAATCATTTTATTATGATTAGAAATTATTTCCCTCCTAATTACTTTAGATGCTGAACATTAACCATTTACTGCTTCAATATACTTGCTTCTAATCCTTTGTCATTGATAAATACAAGAGAAAGAAAAGCACCGATATAAAATTTTTAAAGGAAAGGTGGTGAGGTCAGGGAAAATTACCAAGACAAGGATCGTGATAAATTTCAAACTTGTTGTAAAACTAGATATATTCTAAAGAAATACAAGTTAAAAACATATAGACAACAGGATAAATAAGCGCACAAGGAACAGTCTAAATCAAATGAAATCAACATATATAGTACCCAAACTATTTTGAAACACTAAAAAGAAAATAATGTTTTTGCTAAGTCTAACCTTAGAAATTAGGCGCAGTTGCCCACAGGTTGAAATATTTTTCTTTTTCAACTTCTGCTGTAAAACATACCCTATTCCTGGAAGTGCCTTAATTGGAAGTTCATGTAAATACTCATCCACCTAAAATAAACAAAATACTTTAGTTAGTGAAATGGCAACCACACAGAAATTGCATTCCTTAAAAGTATTTCTCATTAAAAGAAGCAAGTTCAAGGTAATATTAGAAGCTGTTCAGTATCAATTCTATTTTTCTGTTTTCAATTTCTATTCTCAAATAGTCAAATTTTAAAAAATTATTTTTAGAAAACAAGTCAAGGAAACCAAGAAATCACTTCTATTTTTTTGGGTTTTTAGTATTGTAACACATTTTTCAATTTTAAAAACCAAAAGGCAAAAATAAATATATTTTACTCATTCACCCAGTAGTCTGAATCAATCTTAAAACTTGCACGTAGGATGAGAAAAATGAATAAGATCAACATCCTAGGTCTGCATCCACAGATCTAGAAGAGGAAAGTCAAATAAGTCATCTTCCAGTTAAAATTATGCAAACAAAAGTTAGAAATAAATAAAACGCATGTTATCTACCAAATAAAATCAACAAAACTACATGGTCAATATGAAGCAGAGGACATTGAATCCCAGAAAAAGGATCAGTAATACCATTGTCCGAATTCCAAAATCATGGAAACAAAGTTTTAAATTATAGATTCGATGCAGGAAACTGTGCTAGAATAGAAACTGTGCTAGAATAGAAACTGAAATAGACTGTATCAGCAACTGCCGCTGATGTTTTTCAAATAATAGAAATATAAATTTTCTTTCAAAAAAAAAAAAACCGAAGCTGAATCCAAAATCTCAAGATAAATTTTCTTCAAAAAAAAAGGAAGCTGAACTCAAAATCTCAATAATGTCATGCTAAAAGTTGGACTTCACTTAATTTCTATAAGAGATGACCAAAACATTTGAAATCAAATTCAAATTGTAGTAAAGTTACTGTAAAATCTATCCAATAAATAACAGGTTATAAATTCAAAAATCTGTTAATATGCAAGACTCATGATAGGAAGTTAAAACTCAGTTAATGCAAAAATCCACAAGAATTACCCTTTCAGGAGTGACGTAGCATTGACCATCAGGTTTAGCACTTCTAGTAGCTAGGCGAGCCATAAGCATATTCCCAGCTATTCCAGCACTTGCTTTGCATCCTGTAGTCTCAAAAATTTCATTTCTTATTGTTGAAGCTAAAACCTTAGGATCTATTTCTCGCAGATCTGAGATATCCAGAAATGCTTCATCACAGCTTACTGCCTGTGATAAAATTAGAAGTAATATCAACAAGTATGCAACTGAAATAATTGTATGAATTGTAAGAATTGGCTTCAAGAGCAGACCTGTACTTTGTTGCAATGTTTGTGTAAGACATTATAAAACTGATCAGCTACCTGCAATATAGGCACTGTATTATATGTCTCCAAAATAAGCAAAGGAGTTTTCTTTTTTAAAGATAAATTTTCTTCTCAATCAATTTGCAATTTAAATAGCAGTTGAATGTTAAATGTATAAACTACCTCTTCATAAGCTTGAAAGTTGTATGGAAAAATGATAAGATGTGGACAAATAGCTTTGGCATCTCTAACAAAACTTCCAGCCTTAACTCCTGAATACATCATTTTACCAACTAAACACACTCTAAGAAAAGAAAATGTTGAAAAGAAACAAACGAGTCCAGACAAAACAAACCATATTGTCGTGCAGGGTAGTTTGCAGAGGAAATTTCAGCAGTTCCTTTTGGGTTGTCTGAATGGGATACAGCAACAGGCTTATCATGCAACTCAGGATGGTTCCTGATGACTACCGAGACAAAAAAGCAGTCCTGTCCATCATAGCAGTGTCCTTAACTGTGTAAGGGGACTTAAACAAAATGGAAGATACTAATACAAGACATCCAGTAAATATATCTAAAACTCAGTGATTGAAAATGAACATTTCTAACTATGAAAAACCACCAACAACTTCCCTAGCCAAACTACTCATTAGGATGTCTATATTGTTAAAAGTTCCTATTACATAACATCTAGAAAAATCATTTAGTTTCTTGTTACTTTTATTTCTGTAACATCAAATTTACATTTATACAATTTATTATAGGTAAAACATATTGACATAATATAATTTTGTTTTTCTTCATAATTGATGTATTTATTTTTCATGCAAACCGTTACTTCAATTATTTCTCCTATTTTAAATATCTTCAATTATTTCTCCTATTTTAAATATTATTACTGTTATGCCTATGATAAGAATGGGTAGCTGAGGGATGGATAATGAGAACAAAGACAAGAACACGTGGAAGGTATATTCTAAAAGAGCCAAGAAACAGCTACAGAAGAACAAGAATAGAATAGAGCAAAGGTACGTATGTTTTGCTAGTACTCTGTGAGTAAATTCCTAGGGAATGAGGTTTTCTTGTATCGTTCCTTCATTAAGAAAAGATATTCTGGTTTTCTTCCTCCCTATTCCTAACTTCTGCTTCTCCGGAAATTCCTAACTCTAATCCAACCTGCCAACCATTTGCACAGTGGTCCAGTGGCTAAAGACATTACTTGTCTAGTAGACCAAAATTTGAGTCCTCATATTCCAAATCGCATAGTCAAAAAAAAATTATTTTTACTGTAATAAACTTCTCAAATATCTATTAAGGGATAATTTCTGTACTGAAATTTAAATATAATTATTTTAATACTTTTGAAGATTTCTGAGAATATAATGATTTATTTAGACCTGTATATGTATTTATACAAGAGGAATTATTGAAAAAATAAATAACTAAACTAGGAAACATATCTAACTTATGACTCAATTTTAGGACTTAGTCTTATAGCCAACAACTGTAACTTGGTCACACATACTAACAAGTCGTTATAATTTCAACATCACAAGTAGTTAATCCTACAGTTTCAAAATCACAACTATTTAGTCTTTATAATTTCAAAATATTAACTATTTAATACCTAAAATTAATGAAATAGACTAAGTAGTTAATGATATGAAAATATAGCA
>CAOGCB012093149.1:0-10128 GCA_948266635.1 Cnidoscolus chayamansa | reverse complement strand
AAAAACGTTATCGTAGTAATCGTGCTCTTATCTATAGGACGAAGCACCGAAGATATTGTGGAGGTGGGGCGATTGAGGGGAGAACAAGCTGAAGCTGCTCCCCCCACCGACGGTAAAGCCAAAGTCGCTGGGCTCATTTCTACCTTAACTTTCCGAACAGTCCCTGTAAAAAATTCAGCAGCGACCTTAATCAGTTGCGTTTTTGGCCACACAAAACTGAGGGATAATTCAAACTAATACAAATTTTTAATCAATTTCATGATTGAAAAGTATGATAAATGAAAAATTTTAAAGAACTTATATATATATATAATTATAAAAAGGGGCACGGTGAAACTTGGCCCTCCCTCCGTCCAATCGTTTTGGATAGAAAGAAAACGGTTCTTCGATAATTCATCCGCGTACAAGAATTTGCAATTTCTAGGGTAATTTTTATTTTTACAAACCGGGCTAGATTTTGGAGAGTTTTTTGCTATGCTCGCTAAATTTTAAAAAGTTTCATAAAAGTTATTGAATTTTAAAAAGTTTTATAAAAGGTATTAAATTTTATTTTTATTTTTTAAATAGTCATCGTAGTCAAACTATCTAATACTTTATTTTTTTGCATTTAAGTGAATTAAAATTAAAAAAAAAAAAAAGACAACTACTTTTCATGTCAAGCTGTTCTAGTAAAGCCTAACTTTCTCTTTCTACCGCTTCCCGTTTTTCTTTCTCTTTGTTTCTCTCTAGGATAAGAAAGTTTTGCCTAACCATCGTTTCACCACCACTCTCCTCTGAATTCTTCACTACAAGCTGCCAAAGCAACTAACACCACCAACACCACCAAAACCTTCCAAACTGCCGCAGAAACCCCAATCCTTCACATTCCATAATGTCACAAAAACCTTTTTCCCATTGCATATGTGTTTTCTATGTTTCACTTCAAATTCACTTCTCCTAGCTTTACCATATTTTGATAAGCATGATACAGCACAAGCATAAGTATACAATACCGAATCCTTAAAAATATATTAAAAAAAGACGAATGAAACTAACGAGAAAAAACAATATTACCAACAAACCTCTTCCTGATCCCAACAGAGCAGCCAAAACACCCTTCACATATGAATTATGCATCACCTCCTAAAATGAGCACTGAAATCAATAAATAAAAATTCATGATGGTTCATGGCCAATATCACATCAAAACTTGGAAAATGTAATGCTAAGATGACAATTTTGATCTGCTACTACCATTAGCAACATGGATGTCAAGAGACCCACAAAACAAAGCCACAAAGTCCACATAAATGTTGTGTTCTTGCCCTTGGCAAGCAACTCTTCTTTCTTCTGAACCATATTTCGTCACTTCATCACTTAGTCACATTCTTTGCCCCTCCCAACCCTGAAATGCTCCTTATCGCTTCGAATTTGCGCTATCCATAAAGGAGCAAATGAGAGCCTACCATGTGGAAAGTCGGTATAAGATCATTATCTTCTACTTTTTAGCTAAGAACAATGCACAATGCTTTTCCGACTCTCTTTGCTTCATTGAGCAGGAATGGCATTGAGGGAGAACTCGACGGCCATGATTCTGAGTTTTTCACCTAGGTGTGTGTTGGTCTCGTCATGGATTGCTCAAAATCCATTTCTCAGATTTGGTGGTGCGTTAGGGAGGATTGGGGTTTCTGAGGCGGTTTGTAAGGTTTTGGTGGTGCTGGTGGTATTGGTTGCTTTGGCGGCTTGTAGTGAAGAACACAAAGGAGAGTGGTGGTGAAACGGTGGTAGGCAAAACTTTCTGATCCCAGAGAGAAATAGAGAGAAAGAGAAACTAGAAGCGGTAGAAGTAGAAAATTGAGGCTTTACTAGAAGAGCATGATATGTAAAGTAGTTTTCTTCTTCTTCTTTTTTTTTTATTTTAATTCACCTAATACAGCTGCGTATGCAAGAAAACGAAATATTGGATTTTCTATAATGACAACGGCCATTTAGAAAACAAAAGCAAAGTTCATTTACTTTTATGAGACTTTTTAAAATTTAGTGACCGTGATGAAGAACCCTCGAAGTCCAGTGATCGCCCGTAAAAATTACCCAAATTTCTGAGACAAAAGATCTTTACTTCCCAAACATCTTATCACTGAGAAATTGAGAAGTATGAATTTGTTTTATTCAAACTTAATTCTTGATGTTTACAGAGAGGTATTTTAAATAGGAAGACTAGAATCAGTAACCAGAGGTAAATCTGGCTACATTACAGCAATAATCAAATACTTCTAATTTTACATTTATTATATTTATTATGTTTCCTTATTTCTAACACTCCCCCTCAAGTTAAGTCGTTGGATCTCTGACATCCAACTTGCGTAAGGCATCATAAAATATTCATCTGGTTACAGCTTTCGTAAGGATATCAACTAACTGATCCTTTGATCGAACAAACGATAGCGTAATAATTCCTCCTTCGAGCTTTTCTTTTAATGAAATGTGTCGGTCCCTTGTGTAGGTCCAAAAGGGGGGGTGAATTGTACTTTCTTCAAATTTTAAAATTTCTTATGATTTCTAGTGAGTCAATGTGTATTTCAGACAGTGATCAAATTAGAACTTCTAGAACTTAGATTTAAACTGTCAGTAATCTCACAGTACTATTAGCAAGACAAGAGCTAAGCTATATTATCTGTTGGTGCGGAAGGTGTGTGAATAATCTCATGAAGTCTAATAAAGCAGAACATATATGAAAATAGATGAATAAGTTAAATGAACAATAATGAGAGGAGAGTGAGAGAAAATGAACTCTAGAGATTTATAGTGGTTCAGCCTCCTTGCCTACATCCACTCTCCCAAAGACTCTCTCTGATAAATTCCTCCATTATGGTTTCTTTTCATTGGTAAGAAACAAGCCTTTACAATCTTCATAAGTTTACAAGATACTTGTGCTCTCTTGCAACCTCTTACAAGTGTTTTTCACTCAACACTCAAGAAACAAGTTATCCCAAGCTTATGACCAATCTTAAATAAGTTTTGGTAGATGAAGAATTTAACTCTTGTTTCTTATTTTTACAGCTCAAGCTATGAAGATGAAAAAGAGTTGGATTTGCCAATCAAAACTCAATGAATGAGGATTAAATGCTCAAGAATAAATGCTCAAAGCTTTTTTTGTTGTAAAGGCTTTTTCTCTCAAGTGTAAAAATTCTCTTCTTAATAATAAATGAGAGAGATTTTTGTTTATATAGAGTCTTAGCAAAAACTAGCCGTTTGAGATCAATTTGATAGGTGAAAATTGAGTTCTGAAAAGCAGCTAGCGTTATTTTGTAATGTTGTGAAAAGTCCTTCTGAGTTGATTTTAGAACCTAGAATCATAGAAGTAGAACTTTTAGATCCTAAAAGTAGAACTTCTAAATCTTAAAAGTAGAACTTAAAACTTTGAAGGTCTAGATTCTATTTTCAACTCAGTGTTTTCTAGCTTTGTAAAAACCTGAATTTTGTTTAATGGCAACTCACAACTTTTCTCATCTCTGTATATCGATTCTAATCTTTTACTTACTATCTTTAAGAGTTGTAGTCCAATATCTTTGATTGTTTATTCTTCTCAAGTTCCTTAAATTTTGTAATAATCAAAATACTCTTTTTAGTTCATGGGGTTAACATTCTCCCCCCTTTTTGATGATGACAAAACTTTAGGAACCTCTTGATGCTCCCCTTGTATTCATACTTTTAAATAGTATGTATATATATATGTAACAGAATATAGGCTCCCCCTGAATACAATAATCATGAATATTTAAACTGAATAGTACTATTAGTTTTGGTAAATCATAAATACATAATATATAAAATAATACGTTAAAGAGTATTATTCAACAAACACATTATCACAATGCATTTTCCAAAAGCAGCATTATCCAAAAATAGTAGAACAAAAGTATTAACCAAAATGATTTTGCCAAATTGATTTTCTCAAACTACTCCCCCTTTTTCTCATCAATCATAAAGGGTAGATGCTGAGTGTGATAATGGAAGGTTCTTGGCAGAAATCCTTTGATTTTTTCTAGTGACAGTATGCTGAATATTTTTTATGGCAACCTGTTTGATATAAGTTCTTCTAATTGGAGGATCAGCTGTGGTAGTTAAAGGAGTTGGAGGAGAGAGTCTGGTTTCTGTTGCATTTATAGGAATGTCTTCAGGAACTTCTGGAGAGGAAACAACTGAACTTGATTGATTTGTAGGGAAAGCAGGTTCAGGACTATGATGAGCACCGTAGTCTTGTCTAGAGTTCTGTTCAGGAGTAGAATTTTCAGAAGTAGATTTTGAAGATTCATGCTCTGCAGGAGATGGATCAATAGGTACATGTTATTAAGATGGTTTTGCAGTGGAAGAAGGTATTGTTCCATTCTTGGAGGCAGTAGTGAGCATATATAAGATTTGATAATTTTGGGTAACGACCAGATTGACTGTCTTGTTCATTTGCTTAAGCAATGAAAGAACTTGTTCAAGCTCAGATGGCTTCTTCTTCGTGAATAAATTACTAAGTAGTACATCACCTTCTTGGTTATCTTCAAAGAGGTGTTCTTTTCCTTTCTTATTTTTCTGTGGCTCTAAACTGGAATCATTGTCACTCAATTTGCTAGTTCCTTCTTTTTCAGACATTTTATGGCTTAAAAAAGTTTCTTTGAGTTCAATCAACTTCTTTGAATCCAATGGGAATGGGATAGAGTGAGCAGAAAAGAACATTGTTAAAACCATGGCATAAGGCAATCCCTTGGTAGAGGAGCTTTTAATCATCATCCTAAAGATGAGATATAGAAGATTAAATTTGATTTTTTCAACTAAATGCCATAATAAATAGGCATCTATCCTACTAACATAGGTATTCTGGGACATGGGAAATGGATGATGAAGAAGTGAAGAATTCTCATTTTAGGGTTCAAAAGCAAAGCATTGTGGAGTTCATGGGGGGCTGTGTGTGTAGGTGTTAGCCTCTTCAGAAAGGCTTTTTCTTTGAAATCCCTAAGTTAAGTTACATCTTTAAAACTCTCTATGCATGTTCCATGATTTGGTATCATGAACACCTCTGCTATAGTTGAAGTATCTATCTTATAGGTGGAGTTATTCACTTTGACTGTGAAAGATTGGTTGTCTCTAGCTATCATCATGCTATCATAAAAATTATGCACCAACTCCTCATACACTAAACTCTTAAAAGACGTAAACTTCATCCAACCCTGAAATTCTACTAGTTTTCTGATATTCATGCTAAAATCATCATAAACGTCCCAGTTAATCCATCTTGCATGGATGATTTTGTGTGTGTTGTACTAGTGAAAGACTTGGAGCCCCAGAATGTTTTTCAATAGAATGACTCTCATTAGTTACTTCAATAGGCTCAGATATATGAATACCTATTCTATGAGCCTTGGATAGTCTTTCAAAACTTTTCACTCTTTTGGTTGCAGGTGCTTCATCAGACTCAGTAGAGTTGAAGGTTTCTTTCTCTTCTAGTTCTACCAGTGCTTTTCCTTTAGGGTTGCTCACAGTTCGTTTGACCCTTGCCATTTTTTTTGTTGAAGAACAAATCAGAAAGTGAAGGATCAGAAACCCTAGGTGATTTTTGCTCAAATGATTTTCTTAGCCCGATACTTTGTGTGTGGTGGTATGCAGAGGATAAAAGAGCACTGTTATCAGAGTTTTCTTTTTGAAGAAGAGAAGGAAAGGTTCATTCAGGTTCACAAGGTTTTTGAATCTGTCGATGTATGAGAGTAACTTCACAATTTCTGTAAGCGAGAGAGAGAGAATAAAAATCATCGTCTGGTAGGTTGAGGCATACAAGGGAAGGAGATTATTTTTGAAAGTTTGCCAAAAGGATTATGTGAAGCTAACTTGGGTTATAGGGATACGGCAGCCTAGGATGTGCTGTCATTTCCCTAGCTGGCCACGTGTCCTTTTGACAGAGGAAAATTCAGTTTTTCCCTCTATTTTTCATATGCTGCACGATTTTCACTTTACTTTATAGATTTTTGAAGATTTGTGTTTTTCTTCACATGTCTTATTCTCTTAAAGTTCTTCTTGAGTTCTTTGAAGATCGATAGTGATTTCTTTTCCTTTTCATCATGTATGTTTCTATCTTGCTCATTTGTTTTGTATTTTCATGACATTTTTTATGTTTCCTCTTTGTTTTCTGATAAACTAATCCTGACTTTTATCCTAAGTTTTGTAAAAACCTAAATTTTTGTTTAATGGCAACTCACAACTTTTCTCATCTCTGTACATTGATTCTAATCTTTTACTTGCTATCTTCAAGAGTTGTAATCCAATGTCTTTGATTGTTCATTCTTCTTAAGTTCCTTATGTTTGGTAATCATCAAAACACTCTTTTTAGTTCATGGGGTTAATATTCTCCCCCTTTTTATGATGATAAAACTTTAGGAACCTCTTGATGCTCCCCTGTATTCATGCTTTTAAACAATATGTATATATATATGTAACAGAATATAGGTTCCCCCTGAATACAATAATCATGAATCTTTTTAAACTGAAGAGTTAGTTTTGGTAAATCATAAACACATAATATATAAAATAGTACGTTAAAAAGTATTATCCAACAAACACATCATCACAAAGCATTTTTCAAAAGCAACATTATCCAAAAATAGTAGAACAAAAGTATTAACCAAAATGATTTAGCCAAACTGATTTTCTCAAACTACTCCCCCTTTTTGTCATTAGTCATAAAGGGTAGATGTTGAGTGTGATCATGGAAGGTTCTTGGCAGAAATCCTTTGACTTTTTCTAGTGACAGAAGATTGAGCATTTTTTATGGCAACCTGTTTGATATGAGTTCTTCTTATTAGAGGATCAGCTGTGGTAGTTGAAGGAGCTGGAGGAGAGATTATGGATTCATTTGCAGAAATGGTCATGTCTTCAGGAACATCTGGAGAAGAAATTGTTGAACCGGATT
The DNA here is from genome assembly GCA_948266635.1 of Cnidoscolus chayamansa. NCBI lineage: Eukaryota > Viridiplantae > Streptophyta > Magnoliopsida > Malpighiales > Euphorbiaceae > Cnidoscolus > Cnidoscolus chayamansa. Next base: position 3,197 of record CAOGCB012093149.1, on the reverse strand, counting down.
GATTTACAGGGAAAGCAGGTTCAGGATTATGATGAGCACCTTGGTCTTATCCAGAGTTTTGTTTAGGAGCAGAATTTTCAGAAGTAGATTTTGAATATTTATGTTCTGTAGGAGATGGATCAGTAGGTACATGTTGTTGAGATGGTCCTGCAGTGGAAGAAGGTACTATTCCATTCTTGGAGACAACAGTGAGCATATATAAGATTTGACAATTTTGGGCAACGACCAACTCTTGTTCACTTGGTGAAGCAATGAAAGAACTTGGTTCAGCTTAGATGGCTTCTTCTTAGTGAATAAATTACTAAGTGGTACATCATCTTCTTGGTTATCTTCAAAGAGGTGTTCTTTTCCTTTCTTATTTTTCTATGGCTCTAAATTGGAATCATTGTCACTCAATTTGCTAGTTCCTTCTTTTTCAGACTTTTTGTAGATCACAAAAGTTTCTTTGAGTTCAATCAACTTCTTTGAACCCAATGAAAATGGAATTAAGTGAGCAGAGAAAAACATGATTAGAACCATAGCATATGGCAGTCTTTTAAAAGAGGAGCTTTTGATCATCATCCTAAAGATTAGATAGGAAGGTTAAATTTGACTTTTTCCACTAAATGCCATAACAAGTAGGCATATATTCTACTAACATAGGTTTGGCTTCCAATTCTGGGACATAAGGTGCAGTGTGAATGGGAGTTAGCCTTTTCAAAAAAGCTTTTTCTTTAAAGTTTCTGAGTTAGGTAACATCTTTGAAGCTTCCTATCTGTGTTCCATGATTAGGTATCATGAACACTTCAACTATGGTGGAGCTGTCTATCTTATAGGTAGAGTTATTCACTTTGATCGTAAAGGATTGATTGTCTCTTGCAATCATCATGCTATCATAAAAACTATGAACCAATTCCTCATACACCAAACTCTTGAATGACATAAACTGCATCCATTCTTGAAACTCTACTAATTTTCTAATACTCATGCTACCATCATAAACGTCACAGTTTATCCATCTTGTAGGAATGATTTTTTGTGTGTGTGGTACTGGTGAAGGGCTAGGAGTCCTAGAGTGTTTCTCAGTGGATTGTCTCTCATCGATTACTTCAGTGGGTTCAGATATGTGAATACTTGATTTATGAGCCTTGGATAGTCTTTCAAAACTTTTCATCTTTTTGGTTACAAGTGCTTCGTCAGACTCAGTGGAGCTGAAGGTTTCTTGCTCTTCTGGTTCAGCCGGAGCTTTTCTTTTGGGTTGCATGCGATTCGTTTAACTCTTGCCATTTTTTTTCTGTTGGCTTAAGAAAGATTACCAATTTTTAAATATAAAAAATATTCTAACATTAAATTAAAAATAAATAAATAAATGATATAAAATTATATAAAAAATAGAAAATAATAAAATATCAATATAGATTATAATTGATGCAATAAAATAAATATTTTATATTGATAAAAATAATAAATTTTGAATGTAAATAAATTGATACAATAGAACATACTATAGATACAACAAATTGATACAATAGAACATACTATAAATATAATAAATTAATATAATATTTTCATATATAAAATCAATATAGTAGATCTTTTCACCATCTGCGATTCGACTATGATTTGCAATTCTGCGATTCGAGTATGGTATGCAATTCTGCGAATCCAGTAGGTTTGTGATTTTACAAATCAAATATGGTCTATGATTTTGCAATTCGAGTATGGTATGCAATTTTGCAAATCCAGTATGATCTGTGATTCTGCAAATCGAATATGGTCTGCGATTTTGCGATTCGAGTATAATCAATCAACGATTTGAGTATGATCTACTATGCAAGTATGAATTCTTACATAATGTATTTTATATAATGCATCTTATAAAATTTAAATATAAGTATGAGAATATAGTTATATTAAAAATAAATTTATAGTATATATTATAGATTTTAAATATAATTAAGAGAATAAAATTATATTTAAAATAAAATATAAAATATTTTGAATAACTTTATAGTAATGGAATTATTTATTAAAAATTTTAAAATTATATTAATAATAAAAAATATATAAAACAAAATAAATAGAAAAAAGGAAATGGATATTTGGAGAAATCTCAATGTTCCCTCCTATACGTTTAGAATTAATATAGAAAGAGAGGGAGTATTTTGGGAAATTCCAATGTTCCCTCCTTTAATACGTTTAGAGTGAGCAGAGATAGACAATATTTTTTAAATTTGAGAAGAGCCCCTCAATTTTTAAAATTTCAAAAAGATTTTTTTCTAAATTTCGAAACAACCTCAATTTTTTTTAATTTCCAAATACCCTCTTCATTTTTTTCAAAATTTCCCATGGGCCCTTACATGGGTCCACCTATGGTGGTATTTACAGGACATTTGACTATGCTTAAAAATCGAGGTTGCTTCCACTCCCTTAAGTATGTAAGAAGTTAGCGAGTACAGCCGTAGCGCAATTAATATTTAATATTTGATTATAAATTTAAAATTAAGAATTATGATTTAAATTTTAATAATCGTAATATAAAATTTTCACCTTTTATAAATACTGAGTTTTGGACTTTTTATTTAAAAAATTATTATATATTATAATTTATCTCTTTACACGAACATAGCACGGTTGGTACTCGGATGATAAAGTTGGTATCAAAAAATTAAGGTTCAAGTCTCGATAGTGTGAGAGTTTCACTCTCTGAATGAATTTCTTGTACGCACCGGACTTTTAGACTTCTCATCTAAAACGCTGTCGTGTATCATAATTTAACTTTCCTCTTACACTGTCTCATACCGAAGTGAAGACATCTCTTAGGGTTGGAGATTACCAACCTTTTGATTCCAATGGAAAAAGCTAAGTGAAGAGCTATACATACGTCCTTCTTTGATTTGTTCTGATTTTATTAGTGCACTTTTTTCTCGAAGTTAAAAGTCGAGTAGAGATTAGGTTTTGAATTAGATAATATCGTACACCTCAGTTCCGTATAAAAGTGAAATTTTATTTAGACTTGGGTGCCGAACCATCATTGTTTCAAATACATTTAAAGCTGTATGAAAGCACGCTTTAATTTTTTTCATTTCCAAGGACCCTTTTTGTGGCTCACCGCTGACCACAACCACACATTGGCCCACGAAGCTTAGCTGTCTCTTCCAGATTTCTTGATTTTGATTCCCCAAATCCAAACCCTTATCATCATAGACTCAGCCTCT
>CAOGCB012088697.1:0-31736 GCA_948266635.1 Cnidoscolus chayamansa | reverse complement strand
TAAAACCCTTTGCACTCTGTAGTGCACGTCCTTCCTTCTATTTCCCTTCGGCCGATAACAAAGTAGGAGGGAAAGGCTATATCTCATATTGTTTGTGTTCAATTTTTCTGTGTGGTGAATATTTCAACTATGGCTCTGTATCTACTGTATGAGTCGGCATCTGGTTACAGTCTCCTTCTCGCTAATGGTCTTGATGAAATTGGGCAGAACACGGAGGCTGTTCGCAGCTCCGTCTCAGATCTCAACCGTTTTGGCAAAGTGGTTCAGCTAACTGCTTTTCATCCCTTTGAGTCGTCTTTAGACGCTCTGAATCAGTGTAACTCAGTTTCTGAAGGTACACTACTTAAACACATCACTGTACAATAATAATTTCGGAATTCTTATTTGTTGTTCAATTTTTAGATAGTGTTAATAAATCTCGTATTTAATTTTGGAGTTAAAGTGAAGCTCCTGATTCTGTACAGCCAATATGTTGTTGATTTTGCTAGAAAACAATATATAATCTAATAGAAAAAGCCGTTTTGAAGCATTACACCGATTTTTGTTCTTAGCTTCCCAAAAAGTATCCTTTCATTATTGGCATTGGTTTATGCTTTCTGGTCGGAGCAAATGTAAACCGGGTCTTTATTGTTGAGCTTTTGTGGTTTCTTAACATTGCATTCTTCCAAACTCTCTTACATTTGTATTAATCAGCGTTTGCTGTCTCACTGCTTTGGTCCTCTTCTTCTTTGACATGCATTTCTATTGTCCTTATAATGTAATTTCAAGCACCTTCTAGGTGATTTTGACTCATAATGTCAGTGTGTCTTAGATTTATATATTTTTTTTGCGGTTTCACATGTTATTGTGCTTTTATTAATGGACTATCTTTGTTGTAAATCTATATGTGGTTCTGATCATGTGCGTCTCGTTGCCCATGATGATCCATGGAAAAGAAATTAAAATTTCCAATCTCATTCGTTGATGTTTTTTTTATTTTTTTGCTGTAATATTCAGTTTCAATGCAGTCACTTATGTAAGCCTTTATTTCTATGCCCTTGATTAAAATCTCAACACATTTTTTTTTTGTGGAAGAGCGCTTCTGCAGAGATTTCATTACCTAGAGATTGGAAAAGGCTATATTATTCACTTGAACACATGCTGTTAGTACAACTCTGGCTTGCTATGGCATCTATTTATTTTGGTTTGCAGGGCTTATGACGGATGAGTTGAGGAGCTTTTTAGAACTCAATCTCCCAAAAGTCAAGGAAGGTAAGAAGGCAAAGTTTAGTTTAGGAGTTGCTGAGCCTAAGTTGGGATCACATATCTTTGAAGTGACAAAAATACCTTGTCAAAGTAATGAATTTGTTCTTGAGCTTCTCCGCGGTGTACGACTACATTTTGAAAGGTTCATCAAGGACCTAAAGGTTTCCTTTCTTCACAAATATTTTTCACTTCAAAATGCTCCTACATTGTGCTGCATTTTGCATTTTTTGCTTGAGATATCAAGATGTATCTCCTAGTTAATTTCTTATTTCTATTCACCTTCTGTCTTTTCCCCGCAACCTTATGATCTAAAGCCTGGTGACTTGGAGAAAGCCCAACTTGGTCTGGGACACAGTTATAGCAGGGCAAAAGTGAAGTTCAATGTCAACCGAGTTGACAATATGGTTATTCAGGCAATCTTCCTTCTTGATACTCTTGATAAAGATATCAATTCGTTCTCAATGAGAGTCAGGTTTGTTGTTGATTTTTATATTCATATATGCTGTTGGACCAATTCTTGAAGCTGATATGTAGTAAGTTTGTATCTCTACCTAACTCTTTGCGTTCTGCAGGGAGTGGTATTCTTGGCACTTCCCTGAATTAGTGAAGATTGTTAATGACAACTATCTGTATGCAAAACTTGCCAAGTTCATAGATGACAAGGCAAAGTTGGCTGAAGACAAAATCCCTGAATTAACAGACATACTTGGAGATGAGGATAAGGCAAAGGAAGTTGTAGAAGCTGCAAAAGCATCAATGGGTAGAACTTTCGTGCCTCTATTTCTTATAGAAAACTACTTGTCAATCTTTTGTCATTTTTATTCGCTTATTTCTGTTCCTACTTGCAGGACAAGATTTATCTCCAATTGACTTGATTAATGTCCAGCAGTTTGCTCAGAGGGTAATGGATCTCTCTGAGTATAGGAAAAATCTCTACGAATATCTGGTTACTAAAATGAATGACATAGCACCTAATTTGGCCTCCTTGATTGGTGAAGTTGTTGGTGCTCGTTTGATTTCCCATGCTGGTAGCCTCACAAATCTGGCCAAGTGCCCTTCTTCTACTCTTCAGATCCTTGGTGCAGAGAAGGCACTGTTCAGGTGCTTTAGCTATTGCTAATTTTTTGTATTTGGTCAAATTTCTTCTTGTAAGCTTATGATATTTATTCCTCCAACTGGTTTCAAGAATTCAATGAGTAGATGGATCACTGTTATCTCTCAGCTCCCTTAGGCTTTTGTCTTTCAAAGTTTCTCCTTCAAAAAGATTTTATTACTAACTGCATTATCCTGTTCTTTCTCTAAGTATTCTTCCGCATTGGATTTTAAGTTCTCAGATTCACTTGTTCTGTGCCATCTTTAGGGCATTGAAAACCCGAGGAAACACTCCAAAATATGGTTTGATTTTTCACTCATCTTTTATTGGCCGAGCTTCTGCTCGCAACAAGGGACGCATGGCTCGTTATCTAGCGAACAAATGTTCAATTGCATCTCGCATTGATTGTTTTTCAGGTACATTCTAACTTTTTGGCAAGTTTCTCTTTCTATTCCATTTTTTTCTTTTTAAAATTCAATTCCTCCCTCCTTGCATTGCAGAAAGGGGCACAACCATTTTTGGAGAGAAACTAAGAGAACAAGTTGAGGAGCGCTTGGATTTCTATGACAAGGGAGTTGCACCACGTAAAAACATCGATGTGATGAAAGTTGCAATTGAAAGTGCTCAGACTAAAGGTGTGTAGCCAAATGAAAATGACTGCTGCTTAACAAAAATTCAAATTTTGGTTTTCTGGTTGAAATATGATGTAGGGCCTTCTGTTTCACTGTGGATATACAAACATTTTCTCCTAATTCTACATGGTCCAGGCTAGAAATTTGACTGTGTATGTGCCTGGAGCTTTTGATAGATGCTAGTCTTATCACATTAACAATCGGGTTTGTTGAGACATGCACAGCTACCATGTCATCTTAATTATACTGGTGGTTTAGTATCATAAATTTACTTCTTATGTTGGAGTTTGCAGATGATGATATGGAAACAGAAGTACCTGTTGCTTCAGCAAAGAAAAGCAAGAAAAAGAAATCAAAATCTGAGGCTGTGGAGGATGCTGAACCTATGGCTGAGGATAAACCAACAGTTGCTACAAATGGAGATGCTTCAGAGGATGTTAAATCAGAGAAGAAAAAGAAGAAGGAGAAGAGAAAATTGGAGCAGAAGCTGGCTGTGGAGAACACAAAAGGTGTAAATGGGGTTGAGGCTGAGCAGGATGGAGCTGCCAAGAAGAAGAAAAAGAATAAGAGTAAAGATGAAGATGAAGAGAATGTGCAGCCTGCCAGTGACATGAAAAAGAAAAAGAAGAGGTCAAAAAGTAAAGATAATGAATGAACTTTGAGAGGTGGTACGGAGTTGCTGAACTAATATTGTTTGTCAGCAGAATTTTGATTGTAGAAGTGGCCTTTCGTTCTCTGTTGCTAATATGCATTACGAAAAGATTAGATGTGTTAAGAACTCATGTGAAATATTCCACTTTTGTGCTAGTTTATTTTAGTGTTTTAATCATTGGAAGTGTGTATATCTGTTTTTTATCATTGTAGCAGGACATTATCCGCTGGCGCTGGATGACCTTTGGTTCAGTGCTTTTACTGGATCTTGATCAAGCTGCCTTGAATAGTAGTACATTGGTAATGTCTCTCAGAAGGAAAGGATATGGGTGTAGTGGTTGACGGGTCCAAAATCAGAGAGCATTCTTCTCGATTTGGATTATTTAAAATTTACTGCGGTCTGTGCCATATTTACTTCAAAGCACGCTACCCTACAAGTGTGAAATGTTTATCTCAAGTCATAATCAGACCCAAAAGGAAACGAAATGTTTATATTTTCCCTATTATAAATGTTGCCAATTAGCCAGGATATTTGCATCATAAAATAAAGTGAGCTTTAAACACCGTTCTTAAAAACATTTTTTCATATTTTTAATATTTAGGATAATGGATGAAAAATATTTTTTACTAAATAATAAATCATATTTTGAAAAAATATCATTATCTTTTGAAATAAAATTATTTTATAAATTTTGAAATTTTTTTTATATAAATATTCTATATGATTTTATTTTTTAATATTATAATAATAAAATTATTTGGCAAAGTGCAAAGAGGAAGTCAAGGGGTAAAGAAGTAAATAGAGAAAGAAAAACTGGTAAGAGACGGGTACTGCTTGAATTTGAAGCATTGGAAGGTCCGAACGACTAAAAGAGCCCCAAAACCAAACCCCGCTCCTTTTCATACTCAGACCTACCGCTTCTTTCGAATAAAAAAACTCTCTTACGTTTTGCTTCCAAGTAAAATACCCCCTCTGTCTATGGCCAGCAGCTCAGCCCCCAACTTGGAAGATGTGCCCTCTGTCGATCTCATGACGGAGCTCCTCCGTCGCATGAAGTGCTCCACTAAGCCTGACAAGCGCCTCATTCTCATCGGTCTCTCTCTCTCTCTCCCGGCATATGCAATCCATTTGTGTATATGACATGTGCACTCCACTGTCAAGTTTCTTCTCTCTCCCTATTTTCCTCAATGTATTTGAATTATTCTATGAAATTAGACGGTGCATTCAGATCCGAGAATTTGCTGTCTTCTTTGTGGAGAATTATTTGATTATGCCTTCTGTTTGGTTGCTGAGATGAGTCCCGGAAATAGGAAGGGTTATGTTCTAGTCACGTGTGGTCTTTTTTTTTTTTTTTAAATGTGTGTGTGTGCGCAAACTCGAAAATCGAATTATCATTCGTTTTCCCTTACCATGTGGTAGGATTAATTATTGTTCTTAAAGTCTAGATTTTATTTCTTCCACATAACTCTAGTTTTGGTTCTTGAGGAATGAAAATAAAGAAGGCCTGCTCCGTCTTCTGCAGGTCATGTTATTTTATTGTGAATACAGGCAAGATGCTGTTTGGATTTCCTGTATAATGGTGTAATTTCAGAGGAATGTTTTAGATTGTTTTAGGAAGCAAAAACTAAAACGGTGCATAGCATTTTAAAGTTGATTTTTTTGTTAAATTTTATATGATCATTAGCTTATAATCGGATATTTTTCTTACTTACAGATTATATAGACAATATATTTTTGGATAATTGGATTGCTTTTTTACTCAAAACCTTTTTTTTTTATATTTTTTCTTTAGGTTCTTACATTTGCTATTCCTATATACTTGCTTTTGGATGACACTGATTTATTTTCAATTCCAGTCGTAGGTTCAAATTCATACCCCTCCTTTTGGAATCATGAAGTTCATAAGAATTCAATTGATTCCAAACATGAAAGAGTTAAATTTATTTTAACTTCAAAATTTTCATTTTAAAAGAAATTGAAATCATGCATGATTTCATCAGAATTCATTTGAATTCTTTTCTTGCAAAATGAATCCTTCTGGACGAGGGGTGCATGTATCTAGAGGGAACATTTATATTGCATATTATTCTTGCAGCTGGCAGCAATTATTTACTGTTATATAGTAGCAAATTCATATTTATGTTTTGTAATCTTAAGTTCTGTGCTTGGCAGGTCCTCCGGGATCAGGTAAAGGTACTCAATCACCAATCATTAAGGATGAGTACTGCTTATGCCACTTGGCTACTGGAGATATGTTGAGAGCTGCTGTTGCTGCTAAAACTCCTCTTGGCGTTAAGGCTAAGGAGGCTATGGACAAGGTTAAATTCCTTAGTTGTTATTTTCATTGTCTATCTTGGCTTCTGTGCTCATTCATAATTTTTTCTGTAGTCTACTAATAGAAAGTTTCCATTGTTTTGTGGTTTTCTTAGGGTGAACTTGTATCTGATGACTTGGTTGTCGGCATTATAGATGAAGCAATGAAAAAGCCTTCATGTCAGAAAGGTTTCATTCTTGATGGATTCCCTAGAACTGTGGTCCAAGCAGAGAAGGTGCACTCTCATCATCTGAGCATATGACAATATATGCATTCATGTATAAATACATTAAAAGTATGGGTTTTTTTTCTCTTCAGTGTGTTCCTATTTCCTAACCTTAATGCCTTGTGATTATGCCCAGCTTGATGAAATGCTTGAAAGGCAGGGAGCTAAAATTGACAAGGTACTCAATTTTGCGATTGAAGATGCAATTTTGGAGGAAAGAATAACTGGTCGCTGGATTCATCCTTCGAGTGGTAGAACCTACCATACAACATTTGCTCCTCCAAAGGCTCCTGGTGTAGATGATGTAAGGCAACATGCATGATCCTCCTTTGACATGTTTTGGATGCAAAAAATGTAGTTACTGGTTTTAGGAAGCATGCATTGATAATAGGAGACTGTACAGGAAAGAAACTGGATGAGTGAGTTAATTGTTGATTCCACAAGTAAAGTAGTCTACTATTTGTTCTTGGTGTGTATGATCTCCTTTGCTTATGGTCAATACCATATTGTCTAGGCACAGAATGCTACTTGCTTTACTTGGTATCTGAAGCAGTTCATTGCTTGTATAGATATAGCATACTATCAGGAAATTTATCAGATTGAATATTTAGAATTCAGTTCAAGTTTTTACAAGTGTCATTCCAAATAAAATGTTTGATGAGGGATGGGTATATGAAGTTAGCCAAACTATCTATTATTTATCTACAGCATATTCTTTATTAAGACTTGAATGTTGATAAGATAGATTCACAAGCACATGTGCAAAATCCTATACGGAGATGCCATTTCACACTTCACCTTTGTGTTATCTCCTTCCAAGTTTTTAAGATCACAGATAAGTTTAACTGTATTTGAGTATGGGTTAGACAATTATCATTGGTTTTATTTGCTTGCCTTGGTGACACTATATCAGCTGCATGTCTATTTGTGAGAAATTAGCAGTTGAAAGTATGTTGATAAACTTGCATCCATTTTTTGTATTCTTGAAGGTGACTGGAGAGCCTTTGATTCAACGCAAAGATGATACTGCAGCAGTTCTTAAGTCAAGGCTGGAGGCGTTTCATAAACAAACTGAACCAGTATGCTTACATTTATTTCGTTGTCTTTGGTGACAATATATATGGTGTTCGTTAATGGCATATAGGGTGCTGTAGTAGTTATTAGTTGTTGCAGGGTAGAAAAAATATGCCTGTTAAACAGTGGTGCTTACAGTGTCATATGGACATTGAGCCTGTACTTCTGAGAAGTACAAATCTGACCGTTATTTATATTAATCATAACTTCAATTGTGGAGTATGAAATGCTGTATAATCAATTGCAATAACTTGTTGCAAATAGTTGGCTGCTGGCTACTAGCTACAAATAATTAGCCGTTCCTTAGTGAATTATGATATCCATCTTAAGTGAATACAATGAAAATGCACATTTATTGGTTAGGTTACCCAGTCTGTCTTCTCATAGTGTATGTGGCTTGGATTAAAGGTTCTTTGACCTTAAAATTGGTAGTAGTCAATACACACCTTGAATTTTGATTGCAACTTGTGATTGCAGCCATTAATAGAAGGCTTGTTTTTGTGCATCATGGGAGTGGAAAATAAGCTTTCTCATTATGATTTACTATGTTAGGTGATAACACAAACCAGATCTAGTTAAAGCCATTGTGTACTGGTGCAACTACAATTCAAGCACCATGGTTGGTTATGTCCGTCCATGTCTTGCTGCATTATTGCTGTTCTGTCTAGTTATGTTATACTGTATTTTGGTTGCTGATTCTGAATATCTGATGGGTTTAAAACATGTGAAATGCAGGTAATTGATTATTATAAGAGCAAGGGTATCGTTGCAGAGCTTCATGCGGAGAAACCTCCAAAAGTGGTCACAGCTGAGGTTCAGAAAGTTCTTTCCTCGTAAAATGGGGGCCCTTTTGACTCACAAATGCAGTATTTTTCTTGTTATATTAATGGATTTTCGTTCTCATATGTATTTTAAACATGCTTTCATACACGCTGATCCTTATGCTTCTGTCTTATTTTGACTGCAAATGCCGGCTATTCTCCCTTACTGAGGTATTTAACTGAGTTAACATTGAATAAAGAAACAACTTTGGTTTGTATCCGTTTCTTTGGCTGTGAAGATTAAGAGAGTACATTTTGCACAGTTCATCTTCTCCGCACTGCTGGCAACGAAAGGCAGCTGTTTGGTTTCCTTAAAATTTACTGTAGAAATATGTGTGCTTTTTTTTTTTGTCAGTGGACTAGTAAACACTTTTAATTATAATTCTGCGCCACAACTACGTTTTCTGCGAGCCCAATTTCTTAAATCCCATGAAGCGAATGAAGTGTACCCTATCCCATTTCTGGAGCATTTAATACCAGCAGCGTTGTGCTCCTTGCTACTGACCTTCGGAGTGGGAGACGGTTGAAAGTAGCTGCTTAATGGCGCCCATAATTATGCATGGGAGCAGCTGCCTTTATTATCATTATTATTATTATCATTCTACCTTGCTGTTTGGAAGTTCATTGTCCTGCATAATGATACTTCGTGTCTTTCAGATTTGACGCCTCTATACTTAAATTTAAGGTCATTGGCTAAGTCCAGCCTGTGGATTTTTAAAATTCTGTTTTTTCTTAATAAACGTTGCATTAATATTTCCTAATTGCATTAAAAATGTGGGTTGCAAGTGCAACTGGCTCCCACGGTTGGAGGTGAAGAAGTTCAGGCGAACGATGGATTTCAAACCGAGCTGGTAGCAGTCCAAGTTGTAGATTTTATAATTTTTTCAGCTTTTAAAATAAAATAGCCCTTTTCCTAGTTCTCCTTTTTGGGGTGGGTGGGTGAGATGAAGTAGAAACAGATAAATAAAAACATAAAAGAACAGAGAAAGTTAAAAAGCGCCAGTTGGTGTCCATCACATGGGAGAGCTCAACACTATCACAACTCCAGGATTTGTATCTAGTTAACTAGTTATTTAGTGCTATCATTCCATTTTATACCCAAAAAAAAGGGCACCAATTAAGTAGCTGGCGCATTCCTTTAGATTCATTCCACAACAACCAGGGGTCATTCCTTTAGATGCCAGTAATTTAACGATAACATCTCAATGCTTTCACAGAATTGATGCTGCAAGCTACAATGTATCTGACTTATTGAAATCTCCAGAAAATACCTTAGGTGCGAAGACCTACATATCAACTGTGATCTTTCCATCCAAATGAGAGAACTCTTGGAAAAATGCCTTGAAATGCTCGTAGGAATACTTGACATCATCAACTGCACACATCTCCCGGATACTGTGCATTGATAATTGTGGAGCCCCCACATCAACGGTCCGAATCCCCACACCACTTGCTAGGATTGGACCTATGGTTGAACCACAAGGCATGTCATTGCGGACCACAAAATCCTGCATTCACAATTTACATATTTCAGCCACCTGGTTAATTTCTAATCCACAAGACACATCATTTTCACTGCTTTTATTTCAGCCACCGGGTTATTTCAACCATCTTTTGTGTTTCATGACAAGTTAATTTCGTTCCCTAAAAGTTCTAAATTATGAAGCACAAATCTTATGTTCAGTGGTGGAATGTGTCTTTCATCTTCCTTTGACATCAACATGTTCAAATTATTAGAGATTCCATCATAAATCATGTTGTTTAAAATGAGGTCTTACAGATATCAAAATGGATGAAATTATGCTTTGGTTGCAGTATATGAAAGCAATTGTCATCAACAAATAATATCAGCACCCAAATAACATCAACACCTCTAATATTCAGGAGTACGGATAAAGCACCATATTTTTTATTTCGTTGGCTTGTGGTAGGGGGAGGTGGAAGGGGTTGGACAAATCATAATGCCCAAACAAAGTGTTAAAAGATGAGAAAGAAAAGATGGTAACAGAAAACTGACCTGAACAGGAAGGTTATGCTTTGATGCTATCTCCCCAAACAGGAATGAAGTGACCGAATTGGTTGCATAGCGTTGATTTGCATTGTGTTTGATCACGATCCCTCCATGCATCTTGGGCTGATGATTGTCCTCATGTTTGTCCTGAGAAATAATATGCGCCATTTGGACAGCTGAAAGAACAAAACATCTTCAATGCAACACAGTATACTTGAAAAAAACGCACCATATAATTGGGATGAAGGGCATGTGCCATGTCAGCAGATACAAGGAAACTCTTCTGAATTGCTTTTTGAAGCAGCTGAAAAGAATTAAAAGAAAAAAAAAACTATATTTTCAAATGAAAACAGAAATCTTTAAATTAGAGTTGCATTTGAAGGCTATTATGCAATTGTTAAACAGAAATCTCTCATCTTTTCTAGTAGGCCTGTACATTCGGCCAGTTCGACTCCAAACTAATCTGCAATAACTGAATAACAAACTAAACTGGAAATAACTTATGGCTGAATAGAACTGAACTGAAATCAGTTGGGTTGCTCACTTGTTCAATATGCATTTGTTCCACTCTTTTTCAATTCTCAATTCATAAAGATGGGATAACTATCACAATCCTAATCAAATTAGGACTAAACATCCTAATTAACTAAGAATATTAAATAACCTAAACTAGGAAATAATAATAATAATTTTTAAAATAATAATAATAAACTTCCTAAATAATTAAATTCTAGATTTCCTAACTCTACAATAAACAAGATTCCTATATTGTATTAAGCTCCTAATCTTCTCATACTGCATTGTTCTCCACCAGTTGATATCAATCTCAACACTGAGGTTTAAAGTGTAGGAGTAGCAAAAACCAAGTGAGAACACACAATCTTGCTTTCTTAAAAGACGGCATCAATGTTGAGATGAACAATTTTGAGTTTTCCTTTAAATTCATGAAAATATCCATACCTATGAAATCAATCACAATCAAATGCCATTATGGATTATTGGCAAAAGCTTGAAATCTTCAATCTTTATTGAAGTTTCCATGACTAGAGTAAATTTTATCTTCTTCTTCCTTTAGAATGAGCTCTTCAATAGGTAAAGGCTCATCAATGCAAGCTTTGGTTGGTTCTTCAAAATCAGATTTGTCATGGCACTTTTCTTGTTCAACTTGATCATCAAGTTGTTCTTCAACAATCTGCACTTGTTGCTGGCTTAACTCTTCAAGACTTCTTGCTTTTATGTGTTCAATACATTTTACTGTTTCCAACTCGTCTCTCAAATGAAAGAGATGTGCTTCTTTCCAAACTTCGAATTCTTTCAGCTCTTTCTACTTAACTTCTTATTGAGATTGTTGAATTTGATAATTCATTCTTACATTCTTCTAATGCTTTCTTTCTATATTGTAAAATCACCTAGATTTATTGATATTCATCAAATAAATCATAAAGAGCATAGGTAGGACCACCATATAACTCAATTAAATAACATATTTCATCAAGCTGTTCATTGTAATCATCAATTTCAGCTTGTATGTTTTGAATGATACCCCATTGTTCATTTAGTTGTGCCCCTGCATCGTCATCCCACAACAATATTTCAAATTAAAGATACCATATCAAAGAAAACTTGAATTTCACCTTTTAGAAGTCATTTTCTGCAAAAACAAATGTTAAAACCAAATTCCGAGCATCGAAATTGGTCAGGATAGACATTACAAAATTTTGCTAATGTGGGGTTATGTAGAGATCCAATTGGATTTGGATTGGCTTGTGACTTGACCCAGAAGGATTTTTGGACGCAGGTCTCTTCTGGCAGCCGAACGCTGCAATGAAGGTCGCGCCAAGCCGGTGAGTGGATCTGCTGCGTCAGCGAGGGTGAAGGATAGACGATTGTAGGTAGATAAACAAAAAGGGTGGAATTGGAGGCAACAATGGTTATTAACGAATTGGTGGGTTCCATTCACAAGGTGGATTTTAAGGCTCTAATACCAATTGATGTAGAACAAGAAGGGAATAAGGAACAAATACTTAAAAAATAGAGAACTCATTCTAAAAATTTAATCTCAAATAATTGAGAAATTCAAAAGCAACTAAAAATAATAGAAATCAAATCTATTATAGTTCTTACACCTAATCAAAGTAGCAATAGAAGATCTAACTCTAATCAAAATAGGAAAAGAGTGAAAACTGAGATTCTGAGAAAAGTGAAGCAATGAGGGGAAGATTGAAATGGAGAGGAATCTCATACCTAGGCTAAATCTATAGTGTTTCATGTAGAGGATAATTTCGTCAAAAAACAAATTATTTTTTTTTTCACTAAATTAAATGTACCAAAAGTATTAATCAGAATGTTTTCAGCCCTCCTCCACCTAAAAAATCCAGAATCAGAAAGGGAGCACCTGAGAATCTGAGTTGAAGGAACTTGTGATCCGTGATAGAGCATCTAACATGACAGGAGACCCAGCTCCTTGTGCTGAATCAGATCCAACCTCCTCATGATCAAACAATGCCACCATTCTAACACCACTCTCATCCTCAAGATCACCTTCTGAAGATGTAGCATCTATCAATGCCTGAAATGCAAGTTGCAAATTGATCAGCTGCAGTAGATTGATAAAATAAAAAAGAAGATATGTCTTCTCTCTTACAGATAATATCCCCCATCCCCAAAATAAATAAATAAATAAAAACAACAAATGAAAACTTATATAACAGCTCGTCAAAGGTTTTCCTGCTTCTCCAACCACCCAAGCAAAACAAAATGATACAAGATGGAATAAGATACATTTCACTGAACTACAAATCAATAGAACTTCCATAGTTCAGTTAATCAAAATTACAAGCCAGACAGCTTAAATTCAAAGAGCTCGGGTCTGCAAATTCCACTGAGAGATGCAAGTGCAACTTACACTATACAGTCACTTTAACAGAAGTTACGCTAATCTAGATCAATGGAATAACACTATATACAAGAGAGGATAATCAAAACTGTCACTTTGATTTAGTTGATGTTCAATAGAAGACACTGAACCATGTCTGTTGAAAGCAACACCAACCAAATCTGATTGTCATAGAATGAAAAGGTGGTGCAAGAATAATCCAACTATGATGTTGGGACCTACTATCACAAAAAAATGCAATCAACATATTTGCAACTATTGAAAACCTATTAGTATTTAGTAATCCATACCTTCAGAGAGCAAAATGACATGCAAAGATTATCGAGCCTTCCAGAGAAAATAAATTCTTTAGCAGCACCACCTATTATACTCGGTTGAGTATCACAAGCTTGTAATTCAAAATCACATATATCTTCTGGTTTGCAACCAATCTGACTTGCAATCATCTAATAACAAAAGAAGAAATGTAACAAATCACCACCAAAACATATCCAATTTGTTTATATACAAGCCCAAACCATCTACCTCACTTCCCACACACACAAAAAAGAAAAAAGAAAAAAAAAAGGAAGAGAAAGAAAAGAAGACATCTTAGATTTGAAAGTTACCAACCTCTAGTAGAAGAGGATGATGCTTTGAGTAAATAGTAGATTTCTTCTCATCAGTTCCATTTCTGATGGGACCATTTTCAGCAACTGATTTATGGAGCTGTGCCTGTATTGTCAAGTAAAGAAAAGCAAAATCAAAACAATATTAACTACTAAGGCCCACTGCAAAATGAAAACATTGCTTCATTGTTTACCTTATAATTATGTTTATACATTTACTCTTTGTAATCTCCATATATAGAGAGGTAATAATTTCTTAATAAAGCAAGCATAATTTCAAAAACAAAAATACGAGATTTAAGACTCTCAACGAGTCTGAGATGTTAAGAGCTCCCTCCGATGAGGTTCGAGGAATATATAAACATGTGCGATTTAAATATTACCTTAACAGAAGTTGCCAAGATAGGGATAAGATGATTCTGTGTGTTCACCTTAAACCCATCAGTATTGACGTTCCTGTTCATAGGATATAAACAAAAAATGTCACAAGTTTTGAGCTGAAAGCAAACAACCCTAAAACCTAACCCCATATAATAAATATATAAAATAAAGAAATACACAAGTATTACAGGAATTAGGGGAAAAAATTGGTCTGTAAATAGATTAAAAGAAAACACAACTCATAGCAAAGTACATTTATTTATCAATGGAACCTGTCTAAGTGAATTGCCAGGGTTGGCACACGCATAATGGGCTCCTGGATTCTAACCAGACGATGTGAAAAGGAAAGAGAGCCATCCTTTTCTTCTCTTACAATTACCCGTCCTGCCACTGTCAAATCACGATCGAACCATGTATGCCATAAACCACCTCCATATAGCTGAACTCCAGCCTCTAAATATCCACCTTTCGTTACCTGGCCATGCCAACCAACTAAAAGCATCAAATTTTGCCTTACAAGATCTGGAAAGAAACCACCAACTGCTTAAACCTTAAACTTTGTCTGGTGTAACAGGATCAGAAAACCAGTGTCACCTTGGAAACAGGTTTCAACTTAATGCAAGGACTATCGGTGTGAGCACCAACCACATAAAATCCATTTCCAGCAACGTATCTAACACAATTTCATAATATCAGGAATAAGGAAACTAAAAAATAAATAACGTCAGAAACCAAAGTAGGCTTAAAAAAAAAAGCTTGATTATAGAGTAGAAAACAAAGAAAATCATACCTTTTACCAACGGCAAAAGCAACAATAGTAGAGTGATTCCTAGTGAAGAAATATCGCTTGCCAGGTTCTAGCTTCCAATCTTCTTTCTCAGAAATTTGCACGTATCCAACATTTATCAAACGCCTTTTTGCCTCATCTAAACAAATCAAACAACAGCATAAGTCCACAATGTCATCAAATTTAGAGGATTTTCTAGGGAAACAAAAAGAAACTAAAGGAAGTAGTTAGTAGGTTACCAACGGCGTGAAAAGCAGTAGGAGAAGCATTTAAGAAGTGGATGAGATCGGAAGCAACAGAACCGTCATCAGTGTGAGATTCCGGCTTCGCCATGATCTTAAGAAAGAAAAACAAAATAAATTGAAAACCTTGGATTGGGACTTGATGAATTCAATGACAAGGGAGAAAGGGAGCCGTGGTATATAAAGGGCCTAAGGCTCACAGTCCCAGTGGCTGTGGGTAACGTTTAGGTTAAGTATGGAATAACATTCTCAGAATCTGAATGTCCTAACGGGCTCGGGCCCGTTCATGCCTTGTCTTCATTTTATTAGCACATTGTTTCTGAATTTTTTAAAGCATCAGAATAAGTACTAAATCCAATCAAGCTGTACAAAAAAACAAAAAAAAAAAAGGTATAATGTAAAATATCTGTAAAAAAAATAAATAAAATTTCTTCACCCAGCTGTGTCACTTGAAACAAGAGCAGATTCCAGTTGCAGACAACACAAGCGAAGCTTTTATGGTTATAGCAAAAAACACCAAAAAGAACCATTCTTCACACCCATCACCAGTCTTTCACTTGGTTTTCTGCTTCCCTTCTCTTCTCTCCCAGAAAGAGCCCAACCAAGTTCTCTGCACTATCCACACCGACAAAAAGATCTTAATTTTTATACATCTTTTCTATAAAGAATTGTATGATAGTTTACAAACTTATGACTTGATGAATTGCAGTGAATTCTCTTGATATATATTTTCGATGTCGAACATTAATTTCAAGGGGATTTTGCAAGCTGATGTACGAATTGCATTATCCCTTCCCTCAACTCATTTGATGCAAGCTGATATGCCATGTACAAGGGTATTCTTTACGATCTTTATTTGGATTTACAGGCTGCTGTTCTTTTAATTCTTGAATATTGATGGCTGAGGTGAGACTGTAGTCTGTAACTCTTTATGGGAACTAAGGCAATGTTCCCCCGTAGTGAAATTTCTAGTTCTTGCAAATGATCTTCCTACTACATAATATTACTATACAATGAAGGCTAAAGATCTCCAGCTGGAGAAGGACGTCTGGGTCAGAAGTTGATGCAGGATTGGACAAAATCATCACTGCAGTTGGGGAGTCTCAACCTGAATACGTGATTGAAGGTTAAACATGAGCCAAAATAAGCGAAGACTTGCTGGTCTGTGTCCCCTAAACGCAATAGAAATAGCAAGACAAGCCAGAAGCATTAAGCTTGAATTTGCGTAATGCCTGGCAGATTTCTTCGTTCAGACAATGATTAAATACATTGCTGATTTTGGGTTACTGTAGGCTGTTAAAAGGCATTAGTAGCAAATTTTTTCGAGCGGATAAGCTTAATAATAAAGCAAAAAATAATAATTATAGTAATGTGTTCTCGAACATCTACTGTTATACCCATAATGATCAGTAATGCTATTGTTGTTCATAATGAAAAGTAATATTTATCTGTTTATATAACAGATTTATATAAATATATAAATAATTTATGATTATGTTCGAATTGAATCCGCGCGCGCATGATGTATTCATAATCTACTTAGCTACATCTGTTACTAATATTCTATATGAAATTTTAAAATAAAATTAAATATTAGAGATATTCTTTCCTAATTTATTATGACTCTCGAAATCATACACATTAGCGATATCAAACTAAATACGATGAGCAGTGTAATCATGAACTAAGCTTTTGCTAAATTTTAGAAATTTTAATGCCATAATGTCTTTCTTGCTAAGACTGTAATTCCATCTTAAAGGTAATGAGTTATTTCTACAGCACGTCATTATATAATGCATATTTCGAATCGAATATCTATAAAGTCAAACTCGTTTAATAAACAAACTAAATTTTTATAGAATTTTTATCAAAATTTTAGTTAAATCAAATATTAAATAATTTTTATTTTATAATTTCTAAAAAATTTTAATTTAAATTTAAAAAAATATTATTTTATAATTCTAATTATTTTAATTTAAAAATAATAATTTTAATATTAAATAATTTTAATTAAATAATTATATTAATAAATTAACTTATAAAATTATAAATAAACGAAGAATTTTAACGAATTGGATATCTATAAATTTAAATTTTACTTATTTATTAAATAAAATTAAAAATTAAACTCAAATTTAATTCATTTAAAAAATAAATAGAGTTTAATCAATTTTTTATCGAGATAAGTCTCGATGACTCACGAATAATTTAGTTAATTTATAATTTTATATTCAAAAAATTAGAATCCTGTCTTTTTAACACATTAAATTAAAAGAAAACAAAAATTAACTTGCAATTTTTTTTAATTTATAAAAGAAAAATTTTGAATTACCGATCAACTGACGTTTAGGGCGAAATGAATTATAATTATGAATATTTATGTATTTAAATTACCGATCAAAGTCAACATAGGTTGATGGATTCACTTATGCTTTCTCTGGACTCGACCGCATCTAATCAAAGATTTCAAACCTTTTTTAGCTAACAGCTCCGCCTAACGACCAAATCCTCCCCCTCCCTGCTTTCTCTCAGGTACTGTCACCCAACATCTCCAAATTCTCCGGCGTTCTCCGTTCAGGTAAGCGTCTATATTGGTCTCCCTTATCTGCTCATACATCTTCGTTACTTTCCGCCGGAAATCTAAGAATGTTCTAATAAATGCCAAATCTTTTCATTATTAAAATTATGAGAAAATCTTCGCAGATCTTATTACTGATTAATTCGTATTATTAGCGTTTTTTGGTCAAATATTATGGATTGTTCTGCTATCATATTACATAAATCTTTGCTTGAGAGAGTGGGAAATTATCATGGGATTTGGTGTGAAATTTCAGCTCAGGTTATTGCTTTGGGCACGGATCGTGTTTTGTTTACACTTGCAGTGGGTTCTACAACTGGATGAATTGGGTAATAGAAAGAAACGTGATGCTTGCTTGAATTGTTTTAACTTGAAAGTTTCCACCAGTTTCTTGGGGTTTGACTCCTAACTAAGCTATCTGTTGCGTATGTGGATCAGGTGGCTAAAAAAATAGGTGGAACAGAATCTTTCTGAAACGCATCTTTTAGCAAGTCCAAAAATAAAGTTCTGAAATTATTTGTTCTGTGTAATTTACTCCCATCTTAACCACTCTCAGTGTGTTAATTGAGGGCTTTTAATTCTTTTATGGCTGAATATGGTTGATATATATATCAAGGTCTTCCGTTGCTTTTTTAATTAATTCATCCTGCAATCTGTAACCATTCCACGTTGATTATTTGACCTCTATGTTTATTTGCAATTGTTACAGAGGTGTTCAGTATGGCATCATTCAGAGCATTCTTGAACAGTCCAGTTGGTCCAAAAACAACACATTTCTGGGGACCTATTGCCAACTGGGGATTTGTTGCTGCTGTATGCCTTGCTCCCATGACTTTAGATTATTCAGAATACCCCTTCTTGATGTGTTCGACAATTAACATTTTTACATTTCCATCTGGCTCATTAAACAGGGCTTGGTGGACATGAACAAACCCCCAGAAATGATTTCGGGAAATATGACAGGAGGTAAATTTTCTGGTTGAATGGAACACGAAGTTTTCTCACTAGTTAATGACTAGTAATCATTGGAACCTTTGCTTTGTTGCTCCAGCTATGTGTATTTATTCAGCATTGTTCATGAGGTTTGCATGGATGGTACAACCTCGCAACTATCTACTTCTAGCATGTCATGCTTCAAATGAGACTGTGCAACTCTATCAACTCTCCCGTTGGGCAACGGCTCAGGGGTGAGTTTCTATGCATGTGATTCTTGTTGAATTATTGTATTCATTCTCAATCATCATATTTCCCCTATCGCTCAGCTGGCATTTGGATTAAAATTGAAATAGCCATTTTCCGTTTTTCTTTCAGCCAGAGGAAGATTCTTTTAGGTTAAATGGTGATAGGCGAGCCCTATTTCATTTCTTCATTAGCTGTACAAGAGCCTGCTTCATAGTCTAATCAAGACATTAACTATTCCACATAACGACCTGTTTGAATGCTGCCTCAGTAGTGCTTGAAAAACAGTTTATTCCCCTACAAAGTTTTTCTTATTAAAAATGAAAGAGTTATTTGATAATTGGAAAACAAAATAAAATGATATTAAATATTTGAAATCAATAGCTGATAAAATAGTATTGCCTTTCAAAACTTCCAAGTCTCTAGGGCTAGCAGGTGACCTGTTGAATCAGCACTGTTTCAGGAATAGATAAATGTTATCCTCAAGTTTTGAAGCTGATCAAGCTGCAAACG
The DNA here is from genome assembly GCA_948266635.1 of Cnidoscolus chayamansa. NCBI lineage: Eukaryota > Viridiplantae > Streptophyta > Magnoliopsida > Malpighiales > Euphorbiaceae > Cnidoscolus > Cnidoscolus chayamansa. The sequence goes on along the minus strand of CAOGCB012088697.1, from coordinate 12,484 downwards.
CAGATCTGCATAAGTTCATATTTTGTGAAGTCATTGACCCATTGATGCTATCTTTGTTTTCTATCAGTTGCAGCTAATCTATTGGTGACGATTGATCCACAAACAAACAATTAATTAACATTATTTATCTTATTATTTCTCAACATAGGTATCTATCATTGGAGGCAGAGAAAAAAGAGAAAGCCTCATCAGAGTAACTCAATGCTGCTTGCCCTGTTTTGGTGGGATTCTTATTTTGATTTGGGTGAAACTGATGTTGATTTATCGGTTACTTTTTGGAAAGAACATACATGTCATTGTGCTAATATAGCTATGCATCGGATAATGAATCTCTCATAAAGGAATATGAAATAAGTGAACCTGTGATAATGGTGGCCACACCTAACTATTTCCAATCAATAAAATATATAATATCAGAAAATAAGAACAAAAATGAGTAAGTAATTTGTTTTATCATCTCATCCAGTAACTAACTACCAAGAAAACTAAAAACAATGCATCTTATAAATGGTGAATATCGTAGATGTGTTATGATTCTATTAATTTATCTTATCGCATAAATATGATGTTTCTGATCATATAATAAGTATAAAAAAAAAAAAAGAAATTAAACTATGCTACCGATTAAAGTTTAAACACTCTCATAAAAATGACTTTGTCAAAATAATCTAGTTTTATCTCTAAGATCACTCTATCATTGAAAAAAACAACCATTATGAATAAAAAAAAATTAATATATTGAGTAATTCAAAATATTCTTTGATATTTATGGTTTTTGCCATTAATTAATTATAATTTAATCAAATATAATCTTAATTATTTTATTAATAAATAAAAAAGACAATACAAACAAAATCTAATTATAGCGTTACATGGTAAAATATAAAAGAAATGTGCTTAATTAAATGTTAGAATTTCTTTTATTTTAATTCCAAAAATTTTCATTATTTTTTAGAATTTAAAGGATTCATATATATGAATTTTTAAAGGATATATTTAAATATATTTTAAAATTTAAAACTCTTATATATTTATTTTAATAGTTATAAGGTTAAATTATATCTAATTAATATTAAAAGTTGATCTAACTATGAATATATTTTAAGATCAGAATACACCTTTCTTTCACTACTTTTGTTACACCACGGCTAACTTCTTTGATTTATCTATTTTTATTTTATATTTATATGCATCAATTAAGAAAAAAAAAAAAAAAAAAACTTGTTTGTTTCCCTGGAAAAACTACACAAGACGTTGTCGTAACGACAAAATAATTTCTTATTTCTTCTTTACATTATACAAAGACGAAATCATTGATCTGTCGAACTTCGCTACGTGGCAAAATTGAAACTTCAAATCCTTGCGTCACACATTTGAATCTGTCCACTCTACCTCAAACTCCCCTTATATTGCCTATTCCTCACAATTCATTTTTCTTATTCTGTGGTCTTGTCAATGGCGGCAAAAGCTCCAGAACACCCCAGTAGCACCCATTCCATCGACCCCAACTCTGGTTTTTGTAAAGAAACTAGAATCTTTCACAGCCTTAGACCCTCCACCCCCCTGCCACCACCAAATCAACCTCTTTCCATTGCCCAATTGGTTTTCTCTCTTCTCCACTCCTCCTCCACCAACCCCACCACTGATATTTTCGTGGTTGACTCCAATACTGGCCATTCTCTCACCTATGCTCAATTCCTCTGCCACACCTACTCTCTCTCCCTCGCTCTCAATGCTCACTACTCTCTATCTACCAACGATGTCGCTTTTATCCTTTCTCCTCCTTCTATCCACCTCCCAATTCTCTATTTTTCTCTTCTTTCTCTCGGCGTCGTTATCTCTCCCGCCAACCCTCTCAGTTCCAAGTCTGAGTTAACTCACCAAATCCAACTATGTAAGCCGAAAATCGCATTCGCCACATCCCAAACAGCCCAGAAACTCCCTTCTCTCCCTCTCGGCACCATCCTCATCGACTCGCCTGAGTTCCTCTCGATGTTGACCCAATCCAATGTCACCACCCGTGACCGACTCAACCTTGTTGAGGTGAACCAGTTCGACACCGCAGCAATTCTCTATTCCTCAGGAACAACAGGGAGGGTAAAAGGCGTAGCTTTGAGTCACCGGAACCTGATCGCCTTAATCTCAGGGTTCTATCATAACAACAAGGTAGATCCCAATAAACAGGAATCTCAGCTAGTATCACTTTTTACGCTGCCAATGTTTCACGTTTTTGGATTTGTTATGTTGATAATTGCGGCTGCGATGGGGGAGAAGGTGGTATTGATGGAAAGGTTTGATTTTGAAGGAATGTTGAGAGCCGTGGAGAAGTACAAGGTCAATTACATGCCGGTTTCGCCGCCGCTGATTGTAGCGTTTGTGAAATCGGAATTGACCAAAAAGTATGATTTGAGCTCGTTGTTTGTTCTGGGAAGCGGCGGTGCACCTCTGGGTAAGGATGTCGCCGGTAGATTCAAGGAAAAATTCCCACAGGTGGAAATTATCCAGGTAGACCTCTTGGTGACTTGTTTATTTGAGATTCTCTTAACCTGCATTTGGTTTTACCAGGCCAACTTGGTGACCTTAGTGGTAGTTTCGTGATTTGTGATTACAGTAAAAGTTGTCCAGCGAAATCTGTAATTATTATTATTTTTAAGACATGACATATTGACGTTGTCCAATGGCTACTAGAACCTTTTTTTCCTTTTGACGATGTGTTGAGTCTATATATAGGACCACAAACGACTTCCTTATAAGTGATCATATTATTTCTTATATTATGTCGTAGGGATATGGGATGACTGAGACTGCAGGTGGGACGACAAGGATGACAGAACCTGAAGAGTGCAAGATGCTAGATTCTGTTGGTCTCCTGGCGGAAAATATGGAAGCTAAGATTGTTGATCCTGTAACTGGAGAGGCCTTGCCTCCTGGCAGGAGAGGGGAGCTGTGGTTGCGAGGGCCAACTATCATGAAAGGTAATATGATTGATTATTAACATGCTTTCACCTCCTTGTTTGTGCTCTATTCGCTGCATGGAGAGGTGTGCTTAACACGTGTGAAAACTTAAAGCTAACGCGATGGACGACATTGGCTTTAGCTGTTTAAAACTTATACTTGACTCGCACGATAATCTTGATACAATCTATGCTTCTTCTTTAGCATTACATGATTTGGAATGGAAATGTGCGTATTTGTAGCTTGATAAGTACTCATCAGGACAATACAATATACTAATTGTATTGAAGTCTCTTGCCAATAAACGCTACAAGAGACATATAAGAGCAGACTGCTTTCTCAGACCATTGCTTAGAATTGGTGTCTCTTTGTTTTGCGTTCTGAAGATCTGCGCACTTTTTTTTTTTTTTTTTTTTTTTTTTTATGGTTTTTGAGGCCAACTAGTCTACCATTTCTCGTACATAATATATTTCACACTGTTTAAGATGAGTTAGAAATTGATTCCACCATTTTTCACCCTAGAGCAAACTTGGCAGATTACAATTTTATATATGCAGCACAAGATTATTTATAAGATGTAATTAAAGTCAAATATACCATAAATAACAACTAATTGTGTCAACAAGTTGATTTTGTACTTTTTTACCCTTATACTTCTTTGGTTTTTAGCTACATGTAGCACTTTCTTTCTGGGCGCTTTATGCTTGAAGTTTGTAAACATTCTACTCAAATATTTTGGTGTTCTAGTAAATTGAATGAGCTCTATGGTGTAAGTGCAGGTTACGTAGGGGATGAGAAGGCAACTGCTGAAACCTTGGATTCAGAGGGTTGGTTGAAGACTGGGGATCTTTGTTATTTTGACACTAAGGGTTTCCTCTATATTGTTGATAGGTTGAAGGAGCTGATCAAATACAAGGCATATCAGGTGATTTAAACACCCAAACTTTTAAGCATATCCTTCATTAGCAATAAACACATGATTGTAAATTATTTTAATATTTTGTATTTTCATCTTATTTCTGCCAACTTGCAGGTGCCCCCCGCTGAACTGGAACAGCTACTCCAATCACATCCTGAAATTGCTGATGCTGCTGTGCTTCCGTGAGTATCTAGCCATTTTATCTGCTGCATTTGTGGAAAGCATCCTACTTGCAATTTGGAAGGCAGTTGCTCACACTTCTGTGCAACTAATCTATTTTCCAAAGTTTTGTTTCGTGAATATCTCCTTATCATCATCTTTTTGAAGAAAGAAAGATTTTTTTTTTATGTACAGATGAGAAAACTGATGTGCATGGAATACAACTGGAAGATATAAAATAATGTATGAGATCCAGCATGCTCTCAAAAGGATATGTGTTGTAGCTTTTAAAACCAAACTGTTGCATTGCTCTTTCTGTTTTTGTTTTTATTTGTATTTTTAAAATATTATTAGTAGTTTAGTACTGCTCATAAGCCATAATTCTTTTCTAGTTCTTTGAATTAGCTAGAGTATACAGCATAGGAGGCATGTGTATAGTAACTTGACAGTTTTCCTATTTTCTTTCTTGCTCTTGTATATTGCTGGATCAATGAATCGAGGACAATCTGTGATGAGAGCAAAAGATATTCAGCTGTTGAGTTGAGAGTCCCAATAAATGTTGAAACCATTTAATACTTTCATGGTGGGATTTTAAAAATGTATGAATCTATATATTTTTAATTTAGAGAGGCTTGCTATGGCAGTTCAACCGATAATGTCATGAGAGCAATCTATAATTCCTTCTATTGGTGAATGGTTAGAAATAATAGCAAGATTGTTCAGCATTTTAAGTCGATAAGTTCAAGTTCCAGAAGCTTGGAATCTAGTCCTATAGAGGGTCAATAGTAGGGCCAAAGAATATGGAACAATGCTAGCCTTTTTATAGAATTTCATGGCTGTTATGCAATAGGTCCTCTTATTTCATTGACTTAAGTGTCTTCTGGATGCAGGTATCCTGATGAAGAGGCAGGACAAATTCCCATGGCCTATATAGTGAGAAAACCAGGAAGCAATGTTACTGCGGGTCAAGTTATGGATTTCATCGCGGAACAGGCATGTTTCTAAGTAATTATAGCATCTTTTAAGTTAAACATTAGCAAGCTTAAAGGTGAATGTTGTTTTCTGGTTACAACTTACAATACCCTTGAACGAATTTGTGATCGATTGTATGTTCAATGAAGTAGCATTTGAAAATCACAATATGATAGGAATAAGAATTCCCAATGTAATTCAGGGGTCTACTCTGGCTGTGAAAATCCCCAGTATAAATGAACTTGTGCAAACATTTACCAACTATTTGTTGAGGAGGATTCTCTGTAACAATTGTTTAGTAATTTTATGTTTCCAGGTTGCACCATACAAGAAGATAAGGCGAGTAGCTTTTATCAATTCTATCCCAAAATCTCCGGCAGGGAAGATCCTGAGGCGGAAGATGGTCAATCATGCTCTTTTGGATGCTTCATCCAAATTATGATCCATTTGCTTCAACCAATATGTGAAGACTGGGCCCTACAGAGGAGATTCATGTCAAAGCATACACCCTTTAAACATAACAACTTGAATAATGTTCAACGGCTAGAAATTGATTGCACTAGAACATAGAAGCTGGGAGTACCATACCTGTAATGTAGTTATTCTGAGGAATTTACAGAACAGTAAGTTGTACATCATGCAATAATATCATACCGTGATTTACTCTCTCAGTCGGTCAGAACTTCCCCTTTTGGAACTAATGAGATGATTTTTGCAAGCCAAAACAGAAATGCAACGAGCATAAAACGTCCAGTGGTTTGAGCTTGGCAGTCCTGTCCCATCCCAAATCTGGAAAGATCCTCAGAAGTACCAACCCGAACAAGGCTACTGTGAATGACTTTTCGAGTGGGAAGGGCCTCTTGCAACTGCTCAAACATTTATCTCCTCTTTAGATGTGCCCTTCCTCAAATAACCCTGTGATGCAGATTACAATATGACAGAATATAATGGTTCAATTTAATCATATAAAACAAAGAAATCTATGCCATTATTAGTGCAAGAGTTGGGTAGCGGTAAATGTATTTATGGTCGGTAAATTCTATTTATTAGTTTATTTTTTTAACGAAATCCTCTCGACAATACTAAATTTCTTGCTTAAGCCATTTTAGCTTGTTTTGTTCAATAAATGTTAAAAAGTAAAAGTTAAGTTGGAATCATGGATATATATTTGTGCACGGATGGGAAACGCTAACGAAATCTCTTTCTGCTCTTATCTTCTCCTCCTTTCCCCTGCTGCTCCCTGTATTCTCCGAATTCTCTTCTCTTACTCTGTGACATTACCAAATTCCTAAATACTCATCCACTTTTCACAACAGTTATTCAACCTCCGCATCCCATTTGATAATTTTTATTTCAGAACAGAAACCTTAAACCCTTTATTGCAGATGGAAGGAAAGGACATCTCAAAAAAATGTCAGAAATAATGTTCCAAATCCGAAACATATGCATTTCATGCATGATGAATTCGATACTCCTGAAAATTCAAGATCCTCGCGTATCGATTATCATCCTGATTTATTGAACTATGGGGGCACATAAAAGACGAAATGGACCATTGCATTTTTATTCCCGGTTGCAAAAAGAGAAACATAATTGAATTGATCAGGATCAAACCACTTAGTTTTGTACACAAAAAAAATGACGAGATTAATAATAATCCGATCAACCAAATTAGATAACTCCCAACTTGTCTTCTCATTCGCATTAGTAAACATGATGTCTCGATGGCACTTTGGAATTCTTAGCCTCCCGAACAACCATCACCTTGCGAAGGGATCACTGCTACGACTCATGCACGAGCATCCTTCATGAACCTGGCTCATAGCCCGAGTAACCCATATACCGTACCAGATAAGAGGACGCCATCCTATCTTACTCTTTATTCTTTTTAGCCATACGGATATGCTCTCATAATCTGGTGCATTGGTTTTTCCCCAGTTCAATACACAAGGACATGATTACACAAAAACACGAGATTAAGAACCACGCTTGCGCACACATGTACAGACACACTTTGCACCCCTCACGCTCTCCTGCTGCCTAAGCAATGCAATTCCAAAGAACAAAATACTACTAATAAAGAAACCAGTGATTAAAAAGCCACAATGGGAATGAACAACTTCCCCTGAAGAGAATTATGTATATTTAAGTAGTAAAATCTTCAAAACTACTTCCGAACAGGAACCTTCACAAGTCGAGCGCTATTGATAACATTAGCTCATATACATTTTCATCAACCTATAACATATTAAAATCAACAAACAATAAATGAAGCGTTGCTACTTCCTCATTTTTTTTTTATTTTAATGCAAGAGAGATGCCACCAAGAAACTGCCCAGGGAATGTTGGATGATACTGAGTTGATTCACAAACAACAGTCCAAAGCTAAACCAGGGCTAAGCATTAAACACATATTGTTTACCTTCAAGGTGAGATTCTTTCCGACCTTCAGACTGAAAAGGCATCATTGATGTTCCACGTCTCACAACAGTAACCTCTTGCAAACAAGATATAATTGGAAGGAAATAAAATAGTGAAACAACAGCTAAACAATAATGTAAAAAAAAAAAGAAGAAGAAGAACTCGTAAGTATTAAAATGAGTAAGCTGAATCATTTACAACTTGCGCTCAAGCCAACTTAGGAAGAACTGAAAGGTAGATGTCAAGAGAGTTCTGTCAACACCTTAGACCTTACAGTTCAAGGAGGCTACATGATCATTACAAAGAAACGTCTCTTGTGGAACTATGAATCAATCTCTTTCTTTTGAAGACCCCATCCTGAACACAAAGATGAATGTCAAGGAAGGAAAGGTCAACAGTCAAGATCTTCAGTTCAAGTGTACTAAAAAAGAAAAGGTCACCAGTCAAGATCTTCAGTTCAAATGTACTAAAAATTATTACAAACACGCATCTGCAAGAAGATTTTAAGCACCAGTTCTTTTGAAACACATGACCCACCAAGTGCCTGATAAGTGATAACAACCGAGTCCTGGACACTTCCTTCCATCTACTCCAGGAGGATTCTGAGCTCTTCGAATCACCTGAGAAGCAAACAGATTATATACACACCCTCCCAGACAGTAGGATGCTTCTAGCTGTGTGGTTTCTATCTTTTCTTTACATGCTGAGGAGGAAAAGTAGGCATAAATTCTTTCGACTTAGGCAGAGGAACTTCATGAAACCATGCATGGTTAAGGGCAGCATCAGCTGTTATTCGCTGCATTGGCAGCAACATTGATGAGTACAACAATCACAGATTTTGGAACTGTACAATAATTTGATTACAGCAGAAATGGACATACCTTTTCTGGATCGTATGTTAGAAGCTTGTTCAACAAGTCAAATCCCAAATCAGAGAGAACTGGAGATCCTGTGAAAGATGAGGCAGGAAACTTCTTGCGCAACAGATTATACCTGAAAGGTCTAAAAAACTGTTAACAAGGCATTCAAAAAATGAATAAATGAATAAAATTGAAAAACAGTATGGAATAAATTGGTACTCACGGCTGCTGAACAAAATTTGCTTTAGCCCCGGGCAATTTGGAATATCCAGGCCAAATTGTCTCACTTGGAGTGCCAAGAATTTTGTTAATCTGTAATTATTGTTTTTTTCAAAAATTTAACACTGGAAAGATAAAGGGGAAAACCATGAAGAAAACAAGTGTACAAAGCCAACACAAGTCGTAACAATTACCTTGCCAAGCTGATCAATTTCACCTTTTCCCTTGAACAGTGGTTCCTTGGTCAACATCTCAGCCATTATACAACCCACAGACCACATGTCAACTGCAGTTGAATATTGCTTTGCTCCCAACAGAAGCTCAGGTGCCCTGCAATGTACATTATAAAGTACGTGAGGCAGTGAGACTTGAAGAATTTGCAGTTACTTCTATTGTAGGAATTTCATAAAATACTATAACCACCAAACTACTTTCAAACACCAAATTGAATGAGACTAACATAAGCTCGTCTAAAACACAAGAACTTATAACAGGAAGGCCAGATGGTTGACACTATGCCCCTAACTTCAACCTAAACTGCTAAAACCACAAGCTTTGACGAAGATGATTTTGACCACGTGCTTATGTGAGCTTCAGTAGCCATTATTCCAAACCCGTTTCAAATATCATAGATTTCATCTAGGTGATGAATATAGATCAGGCTTTCTCGTATAATTTAGAATATTTGATATTACACAGCCGACATTTTACTGTAGTGTCAGAAACAAAGATGGAAACCTAAAGTCAAACCAATGCACCAATTAAGAAGAAGAAGAAGAAGAAGAAAGTGGCAGATGTAAAAACCATTTAGATAGATAAATAGCACATTTACTGAATAATGTAATTGCTGCTCACCTGTACCACAAAGTAACCACAAGAGATGTATACGGCTTCAATGGGCTCCCATAATGTCGTGACATCCCAAAGTCGCATATTTTCAATTCCCCTTGATTGTTCAAGAGAAGATTTGATGTCTTCAAATCCCTATGAAGCACCCAGTTATCATGAAGATACTTGACACCTCCCAACAACTGCAACATCAAGCATTTGACTTCACTTGTACTAAACGGCTGTTTCATTGTCTGCAAAAGCCCCTTGAGGTCATGTTCCATGTATTCCATCACCATAAAAACACTATTAAGGTTGCCCATGACAACTTCTTTAACATTCACAATTGAGGGGTGATGAAAAGATGAAAGAATGTTAATTTCCCTCAGAGAGGACAAAGGGAAGCCGTATTCTTCTAAGTTCCTGTCTCCTCCCACATCCATTTTCACTTTCTTCAATGCCACGTGTTTACCAGTCTTCTTATCAATTGCTTTATACACTTTACCATATGTACCTTCATTAATTTCATGAAGTTTCTCATACTCATACACACTTCTACAACCCTCGAGCATATCCACACCACCTCTTTGGTTAGAAGCTATAGACTCTTCAACATGACCGAAACTATGATCAATCTGGTTTAAATTGCCACTTTCACCCTGCATCACATCAGCATCCATGAGATCAACATTTTTCAGCTTGCTTGCAAAATCAACATCTTCCCCTGAACTGCAAAATCTTTCGCTAGAACCAGATGATCTTGATCGATCTCTAACCAACGAGTCCCTGTGAATCTCCACTCTCTCAGTACTGTTTGTGTGTGTATTTTCTCCGGGTATACCTTCGCAATCAGAAAAATTAGCGTCTTTTGGAGAATCACAGTCAGAGGCCCAACGTGACGTAGATATGTTCCGTGCCTCCACAAACTCCTCCTCCTCGCCTTCACCTTGTTGTCGGCTATGATCCCTAGCCTGCTCTTGAGGAGATGAAGGAATCAAAATTGCTGGAGGCTTTGACTCGGGTCCATTGGAATCCACCAATCCTGCTGTCCCACAATGCTCATCTGACTCATACTCCAACACCATGAGCTGATTTTCTGGGAAAGAATGCTTAGCAACACCTGCATCTAGGACAATATTTGGTCCCTGACTGCCATCTCTCTGTGGAGATGTAAATGTAGATGTGGTAGTACCTGTTGGGACAACTCTATTTTTTCTAGGTACTTTGTCCTCTATGTCCCATATAATGGGAGAGAATTTCCTTTTCTTTCCTGGAGGCATCTGAATTCCATCATCAGATTTGGGTATCTCACCGTCCTCCAGCCTTGTGGAATGATCAAGGCCAACTCCACTTCGCACCTCCCCCAACTCTCTTTCTTCATCTCTGCAACTAAGCCCACTTCTTTGAACACAAGAATTCCGCGCATTCGAGGAAAAATGGTACCCATTCTTGTAAGCCACACCATGCTCAGCAGCACGATCCAAATCCAAGTCGTAAGTACCGTTCCTATAGCGATCAAAATATTTAGCGGAGTAACCATCAAAAACCCTTCTCCTCGAAACTGCGATACGCCCTGCCGCCATGTTAATAAGAACCAGAATTTCTTTTCAATCAAAATTTAAACTCAATTGTATAAAGCACACAGCCAAAGATATCCAACCCCCAAACTAAAAGAAGATCAAATATTTAATTTCTTTAATGCTTTCCCACCCCTTTTTTAATGATCAATCTTAATGAAACCCCTAGATATCAGCAAGATGTTACAAATTAGATCCAGGAAAAACACAAACAAAAAAAATCAGCTGCAATATTCAACAAATATCAGGGATCCACAGAAAGAGAAAAAAATTGATTCAATCAGAATAGAAAACCCTAGATTATGAAATCTGTGGATTCGGCAGTCTCTCCTTGATAAAACACAAGAACTGAGAGGCCATACCAGAGAGAAAGAGCAGAGAGATACAGAGGCACGTCAATGGCAAACGAGAGCTGCAAATACCGAGAAAAGAGAAACAAAAAAGTTATGAGAAGAGGAGGAAATGAGAGGAAGGGAGAGGAGCAGAGAGACGAATCTTCCTCGTAGTTTTTACGCGTTCAGAAATCTCGATGGCTCACGCGTTTTAGACAAACCGCCTTAAATATAGCTATTTAGGTCGGCTATTTGAGGCGGTCCTTGATATATTTTGCTATTCTTTATAACTCCATGGGCCCTACTCTAGGCCCGTTATCAAGAGGCTCGCTCAAACCGTGCATTCAATGTACGGTTGCGTTGGGGGTGGCGAGGGCGACAGCTCATTCGTTGTATCTATGGATGTTCGTTTTGAGTTTCCTGAGAATCAAAAATCAAATTTTAAATTCTTTATAATTTTTGAACAACTACATTTAGAATCAATTTTCAGTTATTGTCTTTATTTGATTATGATTTCTATAATTTTATATGTTACTCATCAACATTATATAACTAAACTGTGATGCTTTTATATTAAAATTATATTAATTTTTAAATATTATTAAATTTACGAGTTTATATATAATTTTATATAATATATTATTTATTAATATTAAAAATATGAGATCGTGTCAAATTTCTTAAACAAGTCCAATGGTGTCGGATTATATTAGATAAAATCATATATTAGTCTCGCATTTTAGAATCTTGAATTCTATTTGTAAAGCTTTGTGTTATTAAATTGATATGGATTGGATGTATTTTGAGGGTTTATTGATAATTTGAACTTAATATATAAAGTTTTATGAAGAAAAATTATAGCATATGGTTAACATGTGAATTATTCATGTAATTAAGGGTTATAAGGTAATTTAATGATGTTATGAATGCAGTTATTTATAATTACAAACGTATGAAAATAAAATAAGATATTAAAATATATTGTTATGTATACAAAACAAAACATGTGATAATAATCACAGAACTATAATATAAAATTGATTTGTTTATGGACATAACGCATTCATTTATTCACATGGGTCAAATGGCAATGCATGTCTTATGTGCACTTCATATGCCCAGTGGTGGACCCACAGTACGGCCAAGGGAGTCATGAACTCTTTGGAAAATCTATTTCTTAAAATATATATTTGGAAAATTTACTAATTGTTAACAATTTTAATAATTTTTTCTAATAAATTT
>CAOGCB012088099.1:0-13993 GCA_948266635.1 Cnidoscolus chayamansa | reverse complement strand
AGCTATTTACCCAAACAAACATAGGCGCATACTGCATATTAGAAAATCAGGCACACGTACTCCCCGAATACACTCTATCAACAATAAATTTCTGATTTTTTGGATTCAAAACCCAGTTTTCTGAGTTATTAGTTCCCCCCTTTCTCCTATCCATTTATCGCCCCTAATTTCCTGTCACTGTAACTCATAGTCTGTCTTTCTCTGCAATTTTCCAAAACCCTAGGGGTTCTTCTTCTTCCTTTTTGGTCCTCATCACTTTCAAATTTCTCGAATCGTCTCCTCTCAGATTTCCATTGCGTTAGGGTTTTCCTTTCTTTTTGTTTTGTTCGTTCTTTACGTTTTGATACATTTCTGATGCTCGATAGTGGTGTTCAAAAATTCTCGCCTTCTGATTTCTCGGATCTGGTTATGGATTCGCGAGATTCGTCTTCTTCTCAATCTACGCTCGCCGCGAATCGAGATACTGCTGCTGCTTCATCGTCCTCCACCAACATGGCCACCACCACCACTGATGATGATGCCGTTCTATCTGTTACTGCTGCTCTTGCCAAGGATGCCGCCTCGCATTTCCATTCTCGCCGTTTCTCGGAGTGCCTTGCTGTTTTGCATCAGCTCAAGTTGAAAAAAGAAGACGATCCCAAAGTAATTAAATATATATCCAATTATATTGATATGATTGTTTTCTATTCTTAATTACTGGAGTTAGTCCAGTAATGGATGCCTGCGGAAATGTTTCATTTCTCCCTTGAAAGTGGCAGTTTAAGCATGAACATTTGAAGTGACCAGTGTTGTGTTTGTACTCTCTGTTGATTTTTATTTTGTCGGAAACTCTTCGGCCATTGATATTTAATAGCTTGCTTAGGTTGAGTAAACTCGTAGGGAAAAAATCAATTGGTAAACGACTATAAGCAAACAATTATATGTAGGATCCATTAAAGACTGAGCAAGATGCAATATATGAAGATGGAAAATTATATGCATCGATGTTAGTAGTTGTGTTAAGGTGAGGATTCTACCAGAGTCGTGAGACTCTTTTGCTGGATCTTTCCTTAAATATAACCTAAAACCACATCTTCATCATGCAAACGAACAACCTATTTATGATTAATATTGCCCATATTGCATACCTTTAATTGGTTCGAATTAAAATTTGCTACATTACCGAGTTATATGCCTTATCTTTGTCTATGATATGATTATTTCCTTCCTTTAATATATCAGGTGATTCATAATATTGCTATTGCGGAATACTTTCGTGATAGTTGTTCAGATACAAGGAAGTTGCTTGAAGTACTAAATAACATGAAGGTATGATCCCCTTTCTGTTCATTTTCTTTATTCTTCTTGGATTGATGGTTGCATATGCACCAATAATACACATCCGCTTCTTATGGTTCCATAATTAACAAGTTGCAGTTTAACCATTTGAACTATTTTGCAGCACAAGCTGATAAAAAAAGGGTTCTTTTCTTAGTTTTCCTTGGAATGAGCCTGCTCTCTCTTACATAATTCTTTTTGTTTTTTTTTTTGTGCTTATCATTGTTCATCGCAATAGATAAATTTTTTTTAGAGGGAGAGAGGAGAGAATGTGAGATTGTCTGAAGGATAGACACCAAGAGGAGGAGAAGAAGACTAAGAATTTAGATGTAAAATCTTACACTTATCATCTGTCATTGATTTTGGGGTTAGACATCTGTTCTAAATATTTTTTTTTCGAGGGAGGGGGGTGTTTAGCAACATTTACAAAATTGTATCGTATACATTGACAAATTGAACCTTATCTGCTTACCTGAATCTTAATACTCTTAGACTGACATAGTGGACAGATTCTTGATGGTTATTTCTGAATCATGTGCAGAATATCCTTTTTATATTTTAAGGCCTCCCCCCCCTCCCCCTTTTCTCTCTTTTTTGTTTTTTTATTTTTGTTTTGGTGGGGGGGGGGGGGGGGTTGTGGTGGTGGTGGGAAGCTGTTGGTGGTTGTAATGTTTTCTGCACATTCGGGTACTAATGAGAATTTTCCTTCATTGTGTCAAGGATGAATGGATTCAGAATAAAGGGATAGAAAAGGAAGAATACATGAATCAATGACTACTTGCTATTACATGGTGGTACATAGAGGGATCATAAATTGAAGAATTAAAATTCTAAATAGTGCAGATTGGCAAAAAGGACCATGGATATTTCATGTTGTTCTACAACAATGAATGAACTTTATGGAGGGATTATCATATTCTCATGCTCATATGGGCAATCATTTAGTTTTTTTAAATAATTGATTTCAAAATTGTAGATGTGCAACTCTCTGACCATGAGAGTGCATATGACAGTCAACAAAAGGCCTATGTGTTGAGGTTGGGATTGTCTCTACCAAAATGCTTAAGCCAATTTGGCTTTATGCCTAATAATCCTCCTCTCAATAGCAACTGGAATGGACTCAAGTTTATGGATCCAGTTGTCACTCGTACTGTATCTGGCGGCCCATTCACTAGAATCTGGCCTCTACTTTTTGGCTCAGCCATTTGAGTAGTTACTGTTAATAGTCTATGGATTCACTTCCTGCGACACTGGCTCACTGCCCATCATGTTTTTTGTCGTGAAATATAACCTGTTCTAATTGATGTAGAATTCTCTGACCGAGATAGTGAAGGTAATAGTTGGAAAAGGTTCATATGTTGGGCAAAATGTCTCAAGTCAATTTGGCTTGGCTTCCTCTTACTATATATTATCTTGCCTTTTTTTTATTATTTTTTTAATTTTATTGATGTGGGACATTAAAAAATTGTAACTGGAATAATGATAGAATTTTAACTGAAATGTATTTCTAATATCATCATGTCTATAGAGGTTAAACTTAAATAACAAAATTACCCTGTTCTTAAATTGGAAATAACATCTATTTTTCATAACATGGACAAAGTTTCATTTTTTGCTCTTTTTTAATATTATTTTTTTATTTTATTTCAAGTTTGGAATTTAATATGATTTCTTCTTTATTTCTATGTTGTTATTGGTTTAGAAGAAAAGCGAACAACTTGCTTTAGCTTCTGGAGAACAGGTTGAAGCTGGGAGCAATGTTGGAAATAAAGTTACTTCAGGGTCTAAAGGAAGTGGTGCAACAGCACATCAATTTTCGGCTACAAAGCCTTCGACTCTGGTTTACATGGATGAATTTGACCCAGCAGTTGCAACATTAAACATTGTGGGTTATTGATACTTCGATGTAGTGGCTTGCTTTTGATTTTGCTCTATAGTATAACATGTTAAATTGTCCTTCTACAGGCAATTATCTGGTTTCATCTTCATGAGTATACTAGGGCATTGTCAGTTCTAGAACCTCTGTATCACAATATTGAGCCTATTGATGAGGTATGCTATTTTAACCTGTGATTCCTTGCTGTAAACGGTTTTATTCTGGTCTCATGATGCTCCATTATCCATTGTGCAGACAACTGCTCTCCATGTTTGCCTTCTGTTGCTGGATGTTGCACTTTCCTGCCAGGATGCATCAAAATTTGCTGTAAGTGCAATCTGAAATTGTTTTGCTACTTGTTTGTGTCAGATATGTTTCACAATGTGTTCAATTTTCATTCTCTTTTCAAGGAAAGAAGTGGAGTATTTTTCATGATCTTTTTACTTCCAATTGCCAATAAAAGGTTGAGAAGAGTTTGTTGTCCTTTGCTGCTATAGAGCTCATAAACTGAAGAATGTGCTTATTATTGTCCCTCCTTGGGATGATTGATTGAAACTAATTTTTAACTATATTACCATGTCATGATGGGTTATACAGACAATTCATTAGAAATTGAGAATGAAGGGAACAAGAAGGGCCTTGGCCAAATATTTAAAAAAATTGCAGGTGATCCATGGCAGGAAAAGAAAAGGAAAAAATAACCTATGCTCCATTTTTATTGGGGAAAACATTTTTGAAGAAATTTTTCTGTATTTTCCAGTGTTTGGTGTGCAGAACTAAATTGTTTCAAGGAAAGCATTTGCCTACGCATGAAAAAGTGCTCTCTAGAATGGGGAAAATAATTATGCATTTTAAGGACAAGGAACCATTTTCAATAGCTTGAGTATTCTGATACAAGCGACTAAAGTAGTCTCCTCCTTTTTCACTGGTTATGCCACGTGGTTGTCATAACATAATACAATAATTTTTTTTGGTTTTTTCAATTTGTCTTAAGCTTTCGATTTGTGATAAATAATTAATAATAGGGTAAATTATATATCTTGACATAAATAAATCTATCAAGTTATTGTTAATTAATTAATCTAATAATTATTATCTCTAGGTGAAATGGCCAAAAAATCTTAAAACATTTCTAATTTTTACAATTACACCCTAAACTAAAGAAATCTAACATTTGCATCTGGTACTTTATACAACATAAGATTTCCACCCTATTTTAGTTTCATCATGAATACCAAAAATGCCACATTGACATCAAAATGCCGCATTGACATTCTTAATCTCCAAATAATATCTTAAATTTTGGCCTCAAAGTCCTCTCATCAGTACTGCCAACTGCTTGTTTCCCGCCTTTTATCCCCTCAGTATTTGACATCCTTCGGTATTATTAAGATGAGAGGTGACATGAAGGTGGTAAAGTACCCTACGGTCATAGGGGAGAAATAAGGTGAGGCAAGGGCTTTTTGGAAGTGAGGTGTTGTACCCTAAATTTATTTATACACCCGCAATTATACATATATGTACATACATATACACAATTATGCATTCATATATAATAACTAGATTTAAATATGTTGCCATAGTGCCATTTTAGGAAAGGAAGAAGAGAACGGAAGAAAAGAAGAGGAGAGAACATGAGAAAGATTAAAGAGAAAGAGAAAGGAAGTAGAATAAGAGGAGACGAAGAGAGAGGGAGAAAAGAGACTTGCTGCATGTTGTTAAGAGAGCAAGAAAATACTCTTTAGGGCTGTTGGCTGCAATTTGAAACAAATTGGGTGATGCTAGGGCTTTTTATTTGCTATTTACAGCATTTAAAAGCCAAGAAAAAAAATACTGTTGTTTTGGCGAGGCAACACCTCTGGCCCTCTCACCTGGTGCCTCAAGGGTTAGAGACTTAGAGGTGCTCTCCTCTTTGATGGCTGCCTTGCCCCAGTCTAGCATGGTGAGAGAGTGGCCTGTTGCCTTTGCTTGGTGCCTTTAACATCACTGATCTACTGTGAATCTTCTCTAATCCTTTGCCCTATTCCAAATATCAAATGATCAACAACTCACAATGATAATTAAAAGAAGTATAAGATAAAATAAAGCAAAAAATCAGTTTCAAACATATTGTGTGAGCTCCATTGACTGGTTTCAACTGTGAAGATCCTTAGTCAACTCCATTTATAGCTTTGGAAGGAGACGACCTCAATGAGCCGTTGAGGTTTTGTGGGGATGATTATTTATCCTGTTTAGTGTAAGCAGGTTTAAGCTTCATGGTGACAATGAAAATGCAGTTGGTCTTGTCGAACGATAAGTGTAGTCAATGATGCATGGCATGTGATAATATGAACCACTAGAGCTTCATTGTATTGTGGATGAGAAGTGAAACCATGCCCATAGTGGAACTGAACATGATGAATTAGAGGGTCATTGAGCCTTGGAGCAGAAGTTTTAATAGGAATGATAAAGTGTTCTGTGTGCATATGTCTAGCTTCGAGTGTTATTTACTATTTAGGGAGATATTGAGTTCTTGGGAAAGCTCTTACACTACATATACAAGAAACTGTTACGCCAAAGGACGCTTCTTGGCTTTGTGTAAGGGCTTCTGAAGAACATAAAGGAAGAAGATTGATTGTGTAAGAAGCAAGGAAGTAGTAGTCCTTGATTTTGATAGGAGATGAAGAATGTAAGTTCGCTTAGGTTTAAAAGGAAGGTCTATTTGATTAGGTTTATGTTTACACTTTAATTTAGTTTGGTTTAATTTGGCTTAATTTAGGGATTAAAAATGTTGATATGGCCTTTTTGTTAGTAATTGATGTTGCTACTAACAAATAGGTTGAATTGTTTGTCATATAAAGTATAGGGGGTAATAAATTTTTTAGTTAGGGTGTCAGTGTAAAAATTAGGAAAGTTTAGGACTTTTCCCATTGCCCCTTGTTTTCATAATCTAATTATATTATTTGTTCCTATTGTTTAGTTTGATTTTAATCATAAATTAAATGTGAGTGTGTGTGTGTTGATTTATGAGTAATATATAATTTCTTCATGTCAACGTAGTGGTTAAAATTATTAACTATTATCAATGCACACCAAATTTTAGAGAATATTTTCCATTTTGTTTTCAATATTACAACTAAATAATAAAAAAAGTTATCAAAAAATTTATCTTGCCAAAAACATTTTTCCTGGACAATTTACTTTTTTTGAAACAAAGGGTGGCTTAGTATTGAATTCTGGACTAGCTGTCGGTAGAAATTCTATTTCAAGATTTCTATGGAACAACCTATTGAAAGCTCTCCCCTTTAAGTTCTAGATGCTGCAATTATTTTTGAAGCATCAATTGAATAAAAAATTCCATCTTGGCTTGCAAGCATTTGAGTGTTCTTAATTGTTGGAGGTTTTGTTTAAGAGTGGACTAACAAACAATACATCCTATTTAAAATTTTTGCAATTGTACTTTATACTAGTTTTATTATCAATTGAACCCTAGACTTTATATCTTTTTCCTAATGGACATTGCTGTTGGCCATACTGTTAAAAGACTAATGGAATTGCCACATCACCTACCATGTCAGCCTATCACTTCAGCAAAATTCGGGGTAGAATTGCAAATTTTTTGAAATTTCAGGATTTTTGTCATTTCCCTTGAAATTAAAGTTTTTGTTTTTTTTTTGTATTATAAAGAAAATCGGCCAGCGTAAAAACTTAGCCAATCTTATGATGAATCCTTTAAACTATTATAATTACCTGGGAGCTTATTTGTTAGAGGATTCATACAGCCGACCCCAACTTGTTTGGGACTAAGGCTTTGTTGTTGTTGTTGTTGTATTATAAAGAAAATCGTTATATAACTGAAAGAGAATTTAATTTTATGTTAATATTTCAAACTCTTATTTTATTCTTTTTATTGATAATATATTAATGGCAATTTCTCTCAATTTTAATCCTGACCTAACCCAGCTTCAATCGACTTCTCCAAAACTCACTGAGTGTGCATTGGTTGTTTATAAGTGTTGTGAAGTGCCTGATTGGAGTTGTGGTTGAGTGCCAGAAAAACGCTCTTTAGAAAAGGCATCATTTTAAATAAAATTAAGAAAAGCAATGTTAGAAAAGGTTGTTTAGTTATTTTGGTGTTTTTATAACTAACTTATGTCAAATATAATTCTATAAATACTATTAATAACGAAAATTTAATTCAATCTCCAAGTTATAAAACTATTTTCTTCATAATATGAAAAAATCACATAAAGTTTAATTTAGGGGAAATAACAGAAAACCTGAACTTCAAAAAATTTGCAATTCCACCTTGAGCTAAAAATATTGATAACTAAACCATGAAGTTATAATAATTATTTGCAATTCCAGCCTGAATTTCGCTAGCATGGAAATTTCGTTTGTCTCTTAAAGTTCCATCTGTCAATAGACATAGAATTTAAAGTTTAATTAGTAATAAAATTAGTATAGGATAGAATTGCAAAAGATTTAGAAAGAGTAGGGTTTCTTTTAGGTGATTAACTCTTTACTTGAAATATCAAAAGTAGATCTAAGGGCTTGTTTTCTTGCAGAGAATTGGTTTCTGTTTTCTACTTTTCCATTTCTTAAGAAAACTTCAGGTCTTCTTTTTCATGGGAAATAAAAAAAACATGCAAAATCTATTCACTTGCCAATGATTGAAAACAATTTTCTAATTAAAAAATGCGGATATCTTTCATTATTAAAAAATTATAATATATATTCAAAAACTTGGTTGTGTTTTTTAAACATTTTAAATATTTGTTATTTATAAAGTTTACAATGATGTGTTTTTTTTTATCATTATAAATAAATATTTGTCTATGAGATATAGTGTAATTTTTGTTATAAAAATGTTTTCCATTTTGAAAACGATAAGAAAACAAAACTTCTGTTATAAAGGAAAATAGTGGAAGAAAACTTAAAAAAAGGTCAATGTTTTCCATTTAGAAAATAATTGGGAAACATAACCTAGTGGAAGACAACTTAAATTTGTTTTCCAAATTTTTTGTTAAAATTTGGAAACTAAGGATCTGTTCACTTACAGAAAATTAGAATAGTTTTCTGGAGAAGTTCTCTAAGAAAACTAAAGAACAAAATTCTATCCTCACCTGTACTAGTTTTCTGAATTGAAAATTGGGTAACAGGTTTAAGTTGTTTTCTGTTATATTCCTTTATAATAATGGTTTTGGTTTCTAACTGTTCTCCAAATGGAAAAATGGACTTTTATAACAAAAAATATGTTGTATCGTTTTTATAATTTAAAATAAATAACTACAAAATTAATTATCTTATTATAAAATAAAAGTGAATAATACAAGGTAAAAGATTTTATAAGGTATTAAAGTTTGTAAAATATTTTTAAATTATTTATTTTTAATTACAGAAGTTATGAATAGTTCCTTTTTTTTAAAATTTTTTTGAATTAGAAAACAATTTTTTTTCGTTGACAAGGGAGCACAGTTTCCATATTTTCTCCTTTTTTTTTTAGAAAATTATGTGCTCTTAGAAAATGGATACAGGGAATTGTTTTCCATAAGTAAACACATCCTAAATGGCTAGTTTAACAGTTCTTGCACATGTGAACAACTCTGTTTTTGAGTTCTGTAAGGAAATTTTTCAAGAAAATTACTCCAGTTTCCACATGTGAAAGCCCTAAAACTCTTCTCCACGTCCCATTATTTTTGTAGTATAAAGGCATTTCACGTCACAAATCTTCTTGAAGTTGTCTTATAACTTCATGACCAAGGATTGGTGTGGTCAAATGCAGAATAGTATCAACTTGAAGATAATGTTTTTTTTTTTTTCTTTCTTGGTGATGTATGAGTTTATGACAGCAGGAAATACTAGTGGATTAGTTTTCCAAGTGCCACATGTTTTTCTTCATCCATCATGGCTAATTATGTTCTCTGCACTATTTCTTCAGCCAATCTAGGAAGTGTGCATTAATGTTTAAGTTTCTGAGATGAAGATCTTGATTTCTGGTGGAAGTACCTTTTCATAAGGTTAAAAATGTCATTCTTGCCGAATCAGTTTGTCCTATGCATTTGAACAACATTTCTCATTAATTGGTTAACATGGAACTAGATATCTATACAGTGTTTTGGAGTTTCATCTAAAATTGATCATATGAAAAAGGGAAAAAAATTACCTAGTGGCAAACTTGAAACTAGCAGGGAGAGCTAGTTGGAAGAAGCTGAATTCATGTTATTTCTTGATAAGGATTCTTTCTGCTTCAGAACTTGGCACTAGGGCTGTAAAAGACACTTATTTGGCATAAATGTAACCTTTCAGCTAATGGTTGGAAGGAGCTTAGGGCTCTTCTAAGCAACCAAAAGTAGGTGGATTATATTACTGCTGAATCATAGGAGCTCCTGAACTACATCTACTTGTTTGGTTTGACACTGGATCATGCAAAAACTGATGCAAAAACCTTCATCCAGATGTGATGTCTATAAACAAAAAGCAGCTACTTAGAATCTTCATTTCACTGCTTGGTTCAGGCTTTTGTTCTATTGGTTATGTTTTAAAAAGTATTTTCTAAACATTTCTGGATATTACGTTACTACTAGTAAAAAAATTCGAAGAATATTTTTTTGGTAAAGGTGTGATGTTTGCTTTTGCTATTAACAAAGAGAAGAGGCAAATTCTTTTATGCTTTTATTGAGTTGGTGAAGGCAGTAAATGTTGATGGTGATGGCAGCAAAGATTTGAAGGCTATAGTGGGGGATATTGTCTCTTTGTAGCTAGAACCGTAGTTGTCAAATCGCACATCGAAATCCAATTTTTTTAAATTGAGAATCAAGAATCGAATTGTAAGATTTGATGCAATTTTTAAAAAGTGTGTATACATACATATATACATACGTAAACATATATATAATTAGAAGATAATAAACATTTAATTGTGTATAGACAATTTGTGTATATAGATTACAAAACATATACTAAACATAAAATCAAAATAAACCTAATAACTTTGTTGTGGTCAAGCTCAACATATCAAACTAGCAAATTAAAATTTTAAAACAAATAATTAAAACTATCTTAGTATCTTGGATCATTTGCCCACTCTTGTTTCATTAATTTGTTGTCAGCCTCTCTTGAGATTTATGTCTTTTCGCCCTTTTTTTTTTTTTTTCTGAATTTGGTCATTCACTGTCCTTCATGAATTATCAAATTAATTGATTCGTTATGATTCCCATGATGCACCTCCGATTCATATGACTCGTGATTCTTGACAATTTACGATTTACCCATCAATTTGTATCATTAAGCTTATGGTTTGATACGAATCGTACAATTCGCATTGGGAGTCAAATGATTCTGCCAACAGTGGTTATGGCCATGCTGGTGGTGGTGTGACTGCATGGTTGTCATGACGCCACTGATTATAAAAGGACAGTGGTGGAAAATCAAGTGTAAACTCTTTGGGGCTCAAGTATTCAGGTGGTAGAAAAGTCTGGAGAAATTTTGGATTTAGGCATTGTCAATCAGGTAAAATTTGGTAGTCAATTCCTGCTGTCGAGATTACCAATCAGAATGTGAAGAAGTTCCTTCTGTTGAAGGCTTTATGTTTTGAGATGGATGGGTAATTCTTTCCTTCTCTTTTCCTCACAATTTGCCTATAAAATTATTTCTATTCTTTAGAGTTTATCTAATGAAGGCAAGCTCTTTTTTTTTTTTTTTTGTTTGCTTTCTCTTTTGCCAACTGTAATGTCAATTTGAAAGCTTGGACCATGTGGGGTGTTTTGCTTATTACCATATGGATTTTTTACTGCAATTTTGTTAAAGTTTCCGGCAGTTGACATCTCTTGAGGTGGATTCTGAATTCCAATACAAGGGAAAACAAAATCAAATATGAAGTTGGTCTCCAAAAGTGCCTTTACCCCATTCACGATCTTGAATTTGAAGGGAATTGAATAAAAGTGAAGTCACAAATTTTTTTTTGCAGTTTTGCATGTTATCACAAATGATCAGAGATCTTATGAATTTCTGCTGCATGCTTTAACATATAATGTCTTCAACTTTTTGTTGTATTTCACTGCTTGGTTAGCAAGATGTTCAATTGATATTTTGCTTGTTTTCCCTGACCAGGATGTGCTGATTTATCTAGAAAAAGCTTTTGGCGTTGGCTGTGTGAGTCAAGGTGATAATGCAAGCACGGCACAGCAACAATATGCAAATCAAGTTGCCAAATTGTCCTCTATTCCAACCAGTTCATCAGCCCTGGATGCTTCTAATTTGGATTTACCACCTAGTGGGAATTCCTTGGAAAATTCTTTCTCGAAATCTTTATCATTATCAGAGTATTCACTCGAGTATGAATCCATGTTTTCATTGGACATAAGTGGACAGAACCTGACAAGGCCATCTGGTCTCCCATCTTCGAATGATCTTTCCAGGACCCAAGTTGATAGGTCTGTGTCTACCATTGATCTGAAGCTTAAGTTGCAACTTTACAAGGTCCACTTTCTACTACTCACAAGGAATTTAAAACAAGCGAAGCGCGAAGTCAAGCTTGCTATGAACATTGCACGTGGGAGAGACTCATCAATGGCTCTCCTCTTGAAGTCTCAGCTTGAATATGCTCGTGGGAATCACCGTAAAGCCATAAAGTTGTTGATGGCATCAAGTAATCGGACAGAAATGGGGATTTCAAGCATGTTCAACAACCTTGGTTGCATTTATTATCAGCTTGGAAAATACCATGCGTCATCTGTTCTCTTTTCCAAGGCACTAACTAGTAGTCAATCTCTTCGGAAAGACGAGCCTCTGAAACTGTTAACCTTTTCAGAAGATAAATCTCTCCTTATCATGTACAACTGTGGAATACAACACTTGGCTTGTGGGAAACCCTTGTTGGCTGCTCGCTGTTTCCAAAAAGCAAGTTTAATATTTTACGACCTTCCTATCTTGTGGCTTCGTCTTGCTGAATGTTGTCTGATGGCTTTAGAAAAGGGACTTGTAAAAGCTGGTCGAACTCCATCAGACAAATCAGAAATTAAAGTTCACGTTATTGGCAAGGGAAAGTGGAGGCATCTTGCAATAGAAAATGGGAGTTCAAGAAATGGACATTTGGATTCTGCTGAAAAAGATGACCTGTTTTTGGGTGGTGATGGCCAACCCAAGCTCTCTTTAACGCTTGCCCGGCAGTGTCTTCTAAATGCTATGCATTTGTTGGACTGTTCTGATATGAGATGTTTGAAGTTCAGTTTGCCTTCCAGTATTTCCTTGGAAGAAAATGAATCTAGTGAAGCAGTACCTATGAAGAATTCAAACCACAAGAGCTTAACTGGCCTAGATACTAAAGCATCAACTTTATGTGGGGGCTTAGGTCAGCTTAATGCAAATGGGGATGTGAAAGAACAGAAGGGAGTGACAGGTCAGGAGAGCATGCAGAATTCCATCGCTTACTTTGAAGATATTCGTAGAAGAGAGAATCAGATGACTAAGCAAGTACTTCTTGCTAACTTGGCTTATGTAGAGTTGGAACTAGAAAATCCCGAGAAGGCCTTGTCCTTTGCGAAGTCTCTTTTGGAACTTCCAGAATGCTCCAGAATTTATGTTTTTCTTGGTCATGTATATGCAGCTGAGGCACTCTGCTTACTGAACAAGCCTAAGGAAGCTGCGGAGCACTTGTCAATTTATTTGTCTGGAGGAATAAATGTCGAGTTGCCCTTCAACCAGGAGGACTGTGAGCAACGGCTAGTGGATAAAACTTACGATTCTGAAGATCCCAGTGGAGGATCATCCACTGCCAAGATTTCTTCTCCTGAGGAATCACAAGGTATAAAGTTCCTCAAACCAGAAGAGGGGCGAGGTATCCTTTATGCCAATTTTGCTGCCATGTATGCAGCACTAGGTGAGCTTGAGCGGGCCCATCATTTTGTGACACAAGCATTGTCTTTTATCCCTGACAGTCCAAAGGCCACTCTGACAGCCGTTTATGTGGATCTTATGCTCAGTAAGTCACAAGCAGCCATTACCAAGTTAAAACAATGTAGTCGGGTCAAGTTCCTTCCAAGCCTTGTACAATCGAATAAATTGTGATGGCTGAGCTATCGGCGGCTTCCAATTCTTGTGTTTGGCTCACCTGTCAGTGTTAGTTAGTGGGTAGATCAGCAATCCTTTATGGGATTTGTAACATATATATAGTTACGAGAATAAATTTTCTCTTTTGATTTTTTTTTCTTTTCTTTTGATTTTTCATATCTAGGGTTCATTAATCGGTGTGGCAGAGTGTTTTGGATAGAGCGGATGCCCACATTTTCAAATTTATGTTGTGCTCTTCTTGAAATCGAAGACGGAAGAAAGGAAATTATTCATTATTTTTCTCGAGGTTCAAGGTGTCCCTACAAACATGCTATTAGATCAATGCAAAGTTATTCCGATTGGCTTGTGTCAATCGGACAAATATGCTATTAGATCAATGCAAAGTTATTCCGATTGGCTTCTGTTCGTTGACATTGCATGGAAAGGTCTGAAATGGAGACTCTTACATTCAACTTGGAGCTGATAATTTTTTACATGATCTGTTTATACGACACGATACGCAATTAAGCAGATTTGAATTTATATTAAATTACTTTAGATCGGGTCAATCCGATTATGATATTATAAAAATACAGGTTTAAATGAGTTAATATGCTTAATTTAATTTGACTCGCAATAATCCGTTTATTTAAATAGATTAATAATTAACATATTTTATATTAATTTATTTAAATATACTACGAGTGTTATATCTATTTATTTAAATTAAATTTATTGAATAATTAAATTTTATTTAAAATAGTAATATTT
>CAOGCB012078892.1:0-12874 GCA_948266635.1 Cnidoscolus chayamansa | reverse complement strand
ACATTCACACAGTGCTTTGCTTCTTTCTTTATTATTATTCATTTTCTTGTGTTTATCATGTAACTTTGTCGTGAGACACAACTCTTAGCTCACGTGAACCACAAATCACTTCTTGTACCAAAACCCTCATTGTCATTGGTTATTGATAAAGGGTGTTGTTGTCCTTTGGATATCACGTGGTTATCACCCTTTTTTCAGTGCATGAATTCATAGCTATCCTTCTATTTCATGTTTCTATATATAGTCCATACCCCTTAATTTGGTTCATAGCAACACCATTTACACTATTCTTTTGGGAGAATTAGTATGATATTCTTGAATTTTTTGGGATTAGGTGCAACATCCTTCACTAAAGGAAGCACTGTGTATTTTCTATGCAAAGTGAGCAGAGAAAAAGTAAAGTTGGTTGAGAGTAAAAGAAGTTGTTAGATTTTTGTTTACAGAAGGTTCCACACACACCAACTTTCCATCAATTCTTATTTATATACATAGCAAGACATGTGACTAACACATGCTCCCACAACTACATAGATCAACAATTACTTATGTCTATATATTCCCCCACCCCCTCCCAAGTTGGATCCTGAGGCAATTGCACAAAGGACCATTTGGTCATGAATTGTTGATGGAGCTCATGACTTGAAGACTTGGTAAAAATATCTACTAAATGGAATTGTGAGGAAATGTGAATAGAAGCATGAAATACAAGATTGGTTGTAATATCGAGTGCAACTTTATTAGCACAATGCAGAGAAAATTGGAGAGGCATAACAACCTGTAAATCTTTAAGAATGTATGAAATCCATAATAATTCATAAGTCACTAAAGCTAAAGCTCAATACTTAGATTTTGTTGAAGATCTACAAATAGTGAATTGCTTCTTTATTTTTAAAGACACTAAAAAACTACAAAGAAAAATCTATAAACTAGTGAAAAATCTTCTACTTGATTGTTTCTTTTAAATTGTAGGTTTTGACATGTTAACCTAGTGCTCTAATACCAAGCCTATAATAACTCGACTTATTGGACTGCTACCGACATTAGAATTCCGATCACTCGAAGAAGACCGAAACTCTAACAAGTACATTACATTTCATTGCATTTTTCATACATTTTTGTTGCATTTAGATTTACATTTATTGTTCATTAACATAACATGAATCTTATGCATCATAAAGATTTAGGTACACAACATCTAGGAATAATTAAATTTCCAATACAAACATCATACACAACTTGTCATAACATAACATAACATAATATGGATGGCCATAATCCAACATGCAACATTCATAATCATTTTATACATGAGATGTAAAATATAACTTTAAACATTTTTAATTTTTACATACATAATCATAATCCTAAGGGCAATTACATGTACATGTAGGAACACGTCCACTATATCCTATTAATTCCGGTAAATTCTGCGTACCTGTAAAAAAAAGAATGGAGAATAGGGATGGGATTGGAGGATATAAAATGGGTAAGCTATTAAAATAACTTAGTGACTAGATACAAAAAAAATACATTATAAAATAAACATTCCGTGCACGTGTAATGCAACACCTTTAAACATTTCACCTTAGGTAATATTGTCACCAAGATCTCTTAGTAGTTTCATTTGACAAACCATCTTTTGGGAACTACCAATACATTAATATGTACCAAGAAGCTCTTTTTGGTCATCTTGGACTTACCATATACATAAACATAACATGTATATCACATGGAACATCATAATCTCATCATGTGATTCATCTTGTGTTCCACATATCAATGCTAAGAAAACATGTGTCAGATCCAAACAAGGTTATTAGAGAACCGGAGTTCAAAATTTCGAAGGATCTCACATATGTAGAGTAACCTGTGAGGATTCTTAACATGCATATCAAAAGACTAAGGGACAAGGGGATACCTATGATTAAAGTACTATGAAACTACCATAATGTAGGAGAATGTACTTAGAAAACCAAACAATCCATGATTCAGCAGTACCCCCCACCTATTTCACCATTGAGAGTTAGAATAGGAAGTACTTCCCATTAATTTATTATAAACCATGTAAAGACGCTATGTTATGTATATATGATATGATGATTTGTTATGAGTTATATGTATTATGTATGTACTATGTATAATACGTATGTATGGTGAACATTCGGGGACAAATATTCCTAAAAAGGGGGAGTATGTAACACCCAATATTTTTTCGATGTCAGATTCTGAGTTCTTGATTGAAATATTTGTGTATATTTGAAAACCAGATCAGAATAGTAAATAGGTTCCAAATGATAAGCTAAAAGAGTTTAGGGACTAAAATGTAAGAAATAAAAGTTCTAAAGACTTAAATGAAAAAGATGACAAAGATTCAAGGACTAAAAGAGAATTCAACTGGAGCAAACCTGAAAAGTCAAGTTCGGCCGCCTAAACCTTGCTGACAAAAAGCAATATAAATAGTGGTGGCAGTCGACCAAAATGAAATTTTCCCAATTGAATTCTCTAAAAACTTCAAAGATTGAAACCTCATACAAAAAGAGCAAGAAATAACTAAATTTGAATTGAAGTCAAAGGAAATTTAAAGAGAAGTTATGGAAGCAAGTTGAAGTGAAAAGGAAATTTGAAAAGCTTGAAGGAAGAGGCTTGATCCAAGTTTCCAACAAATCAAAAGCTCCAAATCTAGGTTAGTTTGAATTAGAAGTATGTTAAACGAATTCAAAAGAAGAAAAAAAGCACGTGCATGATGAGCTCTTTCTCTAGCAGTATGTTGATAGGCTAACGAGCTACCTAAAGGATGCGATAAGGGTGTCACCGATATGAGTAGAGGAGAATGTAATATCACGCATAATCCAAATTTTGCCATAGGAGTAGGTTACATAGGCTTGGGATAGATAGCTAAATAGACTTGGCCCAAGGCTGAAAGACAACTGGCCCAACCTAGTGGACAGTTGACTTAAAGGATGCTTGTAGCTTCCAAAATGCATCAAAATGAGTCTCCACAGCTTCCAGAAAAATTCTCTACAACAGGACAGGTTTTCGATGGCTTTGTTGCTTTATTGTCTATATTTAAGTCTAGGTATATTTTATAAATCATTATGTAGAAAACATATAGATTATTGAGAAGCAATATACGGCGAACTATTCTTCTTCTTCTTCTTTGATTCCTAGCATTTCTAACCTACCAACACACCTTCACACACCCCTCGATTGGTTGGTTTCACCATAACAACATTTCTTATAAAAGGATGACTTGGTTTTGCAAAGAAGAGCCAAGGTCATACAATGCAAAAGGTAATTTCTAAGCAAAGAAACATTTAGTTCGTGACAATTATCATGGACATTAGATATATAGTTATGTGCTTCTTTTTATTTTTCCAATTCATAATGCCATGGAGAATGCTTTATTTGCATTTATCAATGGATCTAAAATCAAGATCTAGTTTCTTATATGATCATAATGATCACTTAATCCTATTAAAAACCACATCAACTTCTCCTCCTCATCTATTTCTGAAATCATTTTAGTAACTCAACAAGTACAACCATTGCATGTATATGTAGGTGTGTATCACAAGCAATTCAATTCATCCCACAACACCATTAACAACATGTTACCTTGGTTCAAAGAAGCAATTTCGTGTTTGACATTGTAAAACAATGGTCTATTATTATTGTTGAATCTTTGTTCAACTCACTTAATAGATCTTTAATGGTTGCTACATAAATGAATGAGTCAACAATTTCTTTTGAGATCAAATAAAATCATGCAATTACCATACAATCTACTCGTCTCCATCTTTAAAAAAATTACGACTCTTTATTTGGTTTCTCCATTTTACTAGTAACAAGTTCTATTTTGTCTTTTGAACATAATTCAATTATCATTGAATTGCACGAAGTTAAGTATTTCAAGCAATGAGAGGGACACTTAGTAGACTAAACTTACCCTCTTACTAAAATTAAACTTGGATTATTAGACTCTATAGCTGCACTACACTTTCCATGGCTTGATTGACCATCTTTGTTCCTTACATTGATGGTTTTAGAGGTGGAGTGGGGAAACTCTCAAATGTAACCGCCTTCGATCTTTATATTTTTTTGTGTATCTTTAATGTTGTAGTAATACATGCATAGTAAATGATTAAAAAGTATAAAAGTAATTGTTATTAACATGTTCATATATATGCAATTATATGTGACAAGTGTGTCAACTCATTATAACTAGTTTATTTCTTTTCCCAGCAAGTTACTCTATTCTACAACACATTATGTAATTAAGTAAGCAATGTTCTTATGGATATTTTTCTCTTTTCATTCCTTTCACTATGGGTTGGTTTTGTTTTGTCACCCTTCATCTAGTAGCCTACTCTTTATAATTAAGTTAATAATCCTCTATTCTAATATCATTTTTTGTTTCTATTTTTTCATTTATTGTAGTTTTTGGGGATAATATCGAAAAATTGAAAAGGATAAAAAATTAATATAAATGATTGAAGCATAATAAGAAGAAATGAAAAATGAGAAGAGATATAGAGATAGAGAGAGAACAAAGTAAAAAAAAAAAATAGGTAAGGGGAGAGACATAAAGAGAGAAAGAGAAAGGCAAATACATCACAAATAATTATTAAAATTTGTTGATCAGTTGTAAAAATTTGATAATTATTTGGAAATCCATGCACATGTTTACTTCAATATTTTGTACGTTTATCTTAGATCCAAAAGATGACAGTTCTATGTCAATAAATGTATGACCAAATGCATATTTTCACACTTGTACTTTTACTCTTTTATTTATTAAGCTCTTAAAATTTTATTTTGACTTAATACACATGAATATTAAAAAATCATTTACTATTAAACACAAAATTTGTAATCGTCCGAATTTTAAATTGCTACTGATGTTAGGATACCGATCCCCAAAGATCATCAGAACTCTAACAAGTCTGTCATATCATTACATTTCTTGTTCATTTCATAACAACCAGATCTCATGCATAATATCATAATAAGGCATGTCATCCATAGGGGATCATTACATCCCTAACATCATAGGAAATCAATATGTATTCCTATATAAACATAACATATGCAATATGCCTTAAGCATAAACTTTCATAACATAAACTTTCATAATCCATATGGTTACAAAGATCTAGACATATAAACATGTTTACTACATTCTTTACATTAAAATTATACATCATCACAAGGCTAGGGGCAATAGCACACAAAACATCATAGGACACCTTCGAGTCTATCCAAACCTATATTGCAGTACCTCAAACCTGAAACATCTAGGAAAGAAGGAAGGGAGATGGGAAATGAGAATAGAAAATGGGATAAGTTATTTGAATAGCTTAGTGAGTAGATACAAAAAATATTGATAAAGTATAAATTTTGTGCTAATTAATGCAACTCCGTTAAACATTTCAAATATAATGATCTTTGTCGCCAAAGGCTTCTTAGTCCATAAATACCCAATTGGCTTGCCAGCTCCGCAGGTCTTCCTCTGACATATAATCCATAAATGTCTAGTTGGCTTGCTAGATCTAGGACTTCTTCTAAATCATAAGATATAGCGCCAAACCATTGTCCACTTGCTCTTACCATATATCCCAATCATGACCTGTCATAAATCATCAATATAATACCTGACACTTCTCTGATATCGAAATATGAATTTTTGAATAGAATATTCATGGAAATAGAGCAAAAAATTGAATAAGGGTTAAAATGTTAAAAAAATGTGTAAAGAATTAAAAGGATAAGGTTTAAAAGATCTGAGGATGGAAAAGAAGAAAAAAGTACATAGAAGATTAAAAGAGAAAATGAGCACGGCACAATAAGTGAGATATAGAAACCATACTAGAGGCCTAGTTCCTAAACCTAAACCGACCCACTTTCCCTATAAAAAGGGAGTGGTCATAGGCTAAAGAAAGTTTACATGCATAAACCTTCTCCCTGTTGTTCTAACAAAACCCAAAAAAATTTCAAGTGAAAAGATAGCAATGGAAAGCAAGTAAACAACTAATAGTATACAGATTCACTGTAGAAGTGGAAGGAATCTCACAAGGGAGTGGCAGAACCAAGGGTTCAAACCATTCGCAAAATGAGAACCGATGGAATTTTGAGTCATTCAAGCTCCACTACATCGATCAAATCTAAAATAAGTTAGTAAATAGATTTATAACTTGTTTTAGGATGATGGGGTAAAGATTTAGACACATGCATGTAGATTTGATAGTAATTGATGAATGTTGATGGTTGTCGAGTTAAAGTCTCAATTTTGATGAAATGTGTTATTGCATGCTTGTTTAGATGAATGGAAGTAAAATGTTCAATCGTAGCAAGCTTTTGGGTGTTTAGTAAAGAAATGATGAAAATGATACATATGGGTTTGATGAAGGGTTAATTGAATAAAAAGTGTTAATGAGATGTTTAATGTGATGTTATAATGTCAAATGTTGATGAAGGAATTCAAGAAATGTGTTTTTGATGTGAATAAATTTGGTTAAATTGAAAATGTAAAGAAGCTAATTTTGACCTTTTGGGAAAAATCCAAGTTCCAGTAGTTGTAAGAGAAGTCTAGTCACTAGAGCTAAACTTTTGGCCGAGCCATGATAGGTAGCTGAAGAACACTATTGAAGCATTTCCTAGCTTGGTGAATGAAATAACAAAATAGTTGAATTATGTTATCGAGATATTATTCGAATAAAAACGTAAGAAGGTAGTGAAGGATGTTATCGAGGCATCATTCAATTAGGGTTATTATTTGGTAGTTAAGGGTACTGTTAAGGTATCGTTCGACTAAAGTAATGGTTCGATAACTAAGGGATGCAATAATATTATTTCTTAGTGAGGCAAGAGATTTGGCTCGGGAACCAAATGAACTATAAAAAGATTCGACCTATATCCTCCAGCTTTGAACGATATCAACAAGAGATCCGAACAGTAACTTTTATCTAAGTTATTAAGTTTGAAATAATGTTATGTTATATGGGGAACTATGGGATATGTTTTATAGTATGAAAAGGGTTCAAATAGCTTGTCTCTAATCCTAGGTTTGTCAAATGTAGGAGTAGGCCTTGAGAATCAAAGATTATAGTGAAAGGACGAAGGATTTGTCAATACGTTATTCTTTAGGTGAGTGGATGCCAAATGTTTATGTAAAATGATACATAAATTTAAATGAAATATTTATGGTATATGCATGCATCATGATTATAGGTCGCCTGTATTAGATTCATGAGATATGCTGCATTGCATAATATTATGATCTGTTATATTTGATGATGCCGTGATTTATTGATGAGACAAGGACTTTATTATTAATGTTTATGTAACGATAATGGTAATGATAGAAAAGATAAGGGAATAATAAGATGGCTAAAGAACTTCTTGGTATCAGTATATAGTAAGTCCAAAATGACTAAAAGGAGCTTTTTAGCATTATACTTAATGGTAATGAAGACCCGAGGAGTTGCTTTGATAGCCAGGTAATGAAGTCTATTAGGGGCATAATCACCTTATGTTACATGAATTGTTTGTCAGTGATGCATACACGAGCATGAAAATTAAATATTTTATGAATGATAAACAAATATTTTATGTATCTACTCATTAAGCTATTCAAATAGCTTACCCCTTTTTATATGTCCTTCTCCCATTCCCCTGTCTTTCCCCATTTTTTCATAAAATTTTTGTAGAGGTAAGAGAAGTCGCGGTTGTACTAGATGATCCTATGTGTATTTGTTGTTGCCCCTAGATCATGGTCATGTAAAATGTTATGTAAAGAATATGTTAATGTAATTGATTACATTAAGGCATAGATTTTATGGTCACTATTAGTTAATAATGTATGATAATCGAATGGTGATGGAGACATATATCTCTCACATGAATGCTTTATGCCTATAATGGAAAATGAATGCATGTATATGAATGTATGAGACAAAATGAAATGAAATGAAACGAATAAGAAACGAAATGAAATGATATGACATGTAACAAAAAGTGAAAATATTAGGCTTGTTAAGGTTTCGGTCACCTTCGAGTAGTCGGGATCCTAATGCCGGTAACAATATGAAATCTGGGTTGTTACAATCATCATCATTATACATATCCATAAGGAAGCCAATGGGTCATCCAAATCTCACCAACACATATCATAACATTATGCAATGCATCATATCTCGTGAGACTAATAGAAACATCATATTCATCATGATTGTAACAGTTGACACTTCTCCGTTATTGAAATATAGATTTTCGACATGGAATATTCTCAGAATTTTAAAAAATCGAGCAGAAAAAGTGAATAAGGGTCAAAATGTAATAAAAAAATAAAATAAGGACTAACTTGTAAAGAGAAAAATGTTAAAAGATGTGAAAAAGGATAGAAATGGAAAATGAAATGTATAGAAGGGCAAAAGAGTAATGGAAAGGCTTGTAGGCTTAGAGTTGAACCATTGGTTCAGTGGCCGAATCAAGCATTGAGCCATCTTACTATAAAGGGGAGATGGTCACGGCAAAGCAGAAAACCTTTCTCTAGTTGAAATTGTGCCCAAAATCTTTGCAAATGCCTAAGTTCATTGACTTGAGCTAAAGGAATGATTCAAGAGTGTGGATCAAACAAACAAAGCATAGAGAAATGCATTTAAGAGTGGTGGATTGAGGATCCAACTGCTCGTAGGAAAATGAAAACGGGTAGGATTGAAGAAATTCAACTCTCCCTCATCGATCGCCATAAAAACAAGTTTGTTGGCTTCCTTTCAACTTATTTTGGGGTAAATGGGTGTAAAACCATGCATACATGAAGATTTAAGGTGAAATGGATGGTTTTGAATGGAAACCCCAATCCTTGATGAATGATACAATGCATTTATGTTAGACGATGAAATGAGATATAATGTATGTCTTTAGGTTAGTAAACACTAAATATGTTGTTGCATGTGAGATTGGCAACTTATTTGTGTGTTTACATTGAGAATGCATAAATGCAAAACATAGGTTGATGATGAACTAGAAATGAGGAATGTATATGTTTAATGCACTAGATGTTGATGTTAGAAATTAGAGAATGTGTTTCCAGGTAAAAATATGAGATTTATGGGTCTAGATGGATTGGAAACCAAGAAGTTGGTTTTGAACTTCTAGGAAAAATCCAGTTTTTAGTCACTAGAATAATAATCCAGTCACCATAAACTAAGCTTTCGAACCGAGTCATAAAGATGATTGAAAAGTAATAACAAGACATTTTATAATTCGAAAAAGAATAAAAGAATAAGCAAACGATGTAGTCGAGACATTTGGTTAACTGGGTCAACAAAATAATTTAGTAGTCGAGAGATATACTTAAGACATCACTCGACGAGGTATAGTAAGATAGGACTCATGGATACTCAAAGAGTATCATTCAGTACAGGTTATAGTTCAATACCAAAGGATGGAGTTAAGGCATCACTCGACTAAAAAGGGAAATGGTTTTGAAACCGAAGGAGAGTGAAAGATATCTCTTGGTTTCCAACTATATTACCTAGGATAACTGGACAATAGCTTAAAAAGTAATGTATAACGAAAAAAATAATATGTGGGAAAGTATGAGAATATATCTTAAGAGTATAGAAAAGGTGTACATGACTTGTCTTTAATCTAAAGTTCAATAATATAGGACCAGACCTAAGGAACAAGAGGCATCAGTAGTTGGACGAAATTGTGAAGACGCAATTTTCTAGTGTGTAGATGCTAAATGTTTTCAAATCTATGATAAAGAAATTATTTATGGCATATGCATGCATCGTGATGATTAAGTTACTTTCATTAGCACCACGAGATATGTTGCATTCCATACTTACATGTGATATGTTATATTATGACTCGGTGACGTATGGATAAGCCATAGACTTCAATAAATGATGAATTGACGAATGATATGAAAATGTATGAGCAAACAAGTTAGCAAAAAAGAGCTACTTAGCACCAGTATATGGTAATACTAAAAATGACCGAAAGGAGCTTTTTGGAATTATGCTTAGTGGTAATGAAGGTACGCGTGTATGCTTCAGTTACCCAGATCATAGCTCGAGGGTATGCTTCGGTTGCTTGAGTTTAACATTAATGAAGTTATGAGGAGTTGCGTCGACAATCGAGCAAGGAAGTATATGTGCAAGTTATGTGAATTGTTTGAATATGTTGTTTTTACTAGCATGAAAATATATGTTTTATGTATGAATAGTTTTCATGTTTCTACTCACTAAGCTATTTCAAAATAGCTCGCATTCCTTTTATGTCCTCTTCCCATCCCCTGTCCCTTTATCCATTTTTTACAGGTATGCCTTGTATGGCTCGAAAGAATGGACCCAGATAGAGATAATGTATAGTTTGCTACTATTAAAAGAATGTCATGTAATATAATATGTTGAGAGATAGAACATAACTACTTATGTTAGACGTGGGTTATAAGGTCACCTTAGTGATGAAGAGTATTCTTTCATATTATGCTTTATGCCTTACGTAGTTATGATTCATGCATGTATATAATGTTATGTCACAAAATACATATATACAAATTCATGTTTAAATGAATGAATGAATAAATACAAACATATGAAATGTGATGAATAAAAATGAATGAAATCAAAAGAAATGCAAAAAATTGATAGAGAAACGATGTAGGATGACACGTAGGCTTGTTAGGGTTTCGATCATCTTTAAGTGGTCAAAATTCTAATACTGATAGTGGTTCGGTACAATCGAGCTATTATAGTGATACATGAGCATATTGTAAATATTTACTCATTTTTTTTATCTTAAATCATATTTTGTTAATATCCACTCAATTGGACTGTTGTGTATTGATGGACTCTCATCTGTCATTATTGTCCTTGATTCCCGAAGTCCGATCCTACATTTGATGGACTTAGGATTAGAGACAGACCTTTGAACATTTACATACTTTAAACACATTCCCATAAATCCTAAAATAACAATAGATAACATAGTATCAATTACATTTAGCAACTTAAGTGAAAATTGCTGTTAAGGATCACTAAGTGGTATGGTTCGGAGCCGAAAGGTATAGGTTCAACCCTTTAGTAACACATTCAACCTTCGAGCCATATCCCTGGCCTAGTTAAACGATACTTTAACAACATCTTTTAGCTTTCGAATTATATCTTTCACTTAGTTGAGCGATGCTTCAGCAACATCCTTCGACTAACAAGTTTTATCCTTCACCGAGGCGAGAAATGCCTTGATAGCATCATTTGGCTCCCCATTATGACTTAGTCAAAAGCTCAGCTCTGATGATTGAACCATTCTTCTAGCTACTAAAAACTGGATTTTTGACAGAATGCCAAAACCAAACTTCTTACCATTTTCAGTTAAACTAGACCTATTAAACTTTCATTTAATGTTTAAAAATACATTTCATCATTTCCTCAAACAACAATTAGCATCATCTAAAAATTAAGCATTATATTCAACAATTCTCATTCAATTTTCCTTTTACCAAAACTTTCATAAGTTTGAATTTCTTCAAACTTGTCAATTCAACATGCAACCTTTCATTTGGTGTTTTCCTAACATAACCTAGAACCAACATTTATAAAAACCTTTTATTCATTTCAAATACACATAAAACACACCTTTCATCAACAATCGGCAAA
Organism: Cnidoscolus chayamansa; assembly: GCA_948266635.1. Classification (NCBI taxonomy): domain Eukaryota; kingdom Viridiplantae; phylum Streptophyta; class Magnoliopsida; order Malpighiales; family Euphorbiaceae; genus Cnidoscolus; species Cnidoscolus chayamansa. The sequence continues at coordinate 1,208 of CAOGCB012078892.1, read as the reverse complement.
CAATCCTAATATACCATCAAACTTCAACTCATCTCATTTATTTATGCATGTACCTAAATCTCAACTTATCACCCCAAAACAAGCCCTATAAAATAATAACTAATATGTTTTTAAGGTGATCGGTTTGATAGAGCTTGCATCACTCAAAATTCATTGTCCCTCCTTAGAAAGTAGTTCAAGCTTCTTAGCTCGCCACTCACTTATAAGAATCCCTTCAAATCAATGTTAAATCTTCAAGTTTTCTCTGTTTTTGCTTGGCTTCTCTTCACTTTGGCTTTTGGATTTCGTTGGCTTTGGGAGAGAAAAATTATACATGCACAACCTTCTTTAACCGTTGTCACCTCCTTTATATAGTGAGGTTAGTTTGGCTTTAGTTCAACAACCGGACCTTTGGTCGGTTTCTAGACTTCAATTCTTGTGCCTACTTACTCAATTTCACAATGATCACTCATTGTCTTTTATCTCTTTTTTTATCATTACTTTTACACTTCTTAACTCTTTTAAATTTATATTTTAGCTCATAATCACTCTTCCAATATGCTTTTTGTATCAAAAAAATATCGGGTGCTAAAAAATTGCTATGTTAGCATTTCTTAACTCTTGAAGCTTTTGCCATGTAATCGCGTGTGCAAATTACTATATGTTAATAATTGAATTTTATATTTAATAATAATAATTTTTTAATATTCGCATTAGATTATAATAAAAATTTAAGTATTTAATAGATAAAAATATAAAAATACAAGTGTAAAAATATATAATTTTATTTTTCAGAAAACTAACTATATTTTAAAATTATAAAAAAATAGAAATAAATTATTTTGTATAAATTATTTTTATATAATTATTAAAATATTTATTTATAGAAATTTATATTTAAGCTAATTAAGATGCTATTAGAAGCGACAGAAACGAAATAAACATTGGTGTACATTCCAAAGTAATTAAAATTAAAACGGTCATCCTGACAGGAAGTTGAGAAATCATAATCTTAACGCTTTCAAATAGCGCGTTCATTACACGGTCCTATGGAATAAGAAAAATGGGTCCCACCACCACCAACAGTAACTCTCGATCAATCATTTCACCATCTCCGAAAATTTCACCGGTCACCGTCGTCAACATTTCCAGTACCTTCTTAGATTCTGAACCCCACATATCTAAAATTTAAAAAAATATATATTTTTATTTTTAAATAATAATATAAG
>CAOGCB012075367.1:0-11335 GCA_948266635.1 Cnidoscolus chayamansa | reverse complement strand
AACCCATATCAGAGTCTATATGTCCCAAGTCAAATTGATGGGGAGCAAAAGACCAATTAGAGATATTTGTACTCAAATCACTGAATCTTGATGTTGAACCAATATTAATAGAGTGTCTTCCAAATGGTGCAAACATTAAGTAAAATGGAGTCTGTGATTGTTGCATTGTGTGTATTCAAAAAATGTTTGATCATGAATGGTGTGCATCTGAGATGGATATGACATATGAGAAGAAGTGAGATTTGGTTCTGTTTGGCCATTGTATGATGTGTCTGGCATAGATGGTGCGGCGTTCACCTTGTGAAAGCAGAAGGACCAGAATCACATCCAATACAAGTATGCAACACAACTGGTTGCTGGGACAATACTTAAAATTTCTTGTGAACCCTCTCATGTAGGAGGATCAAGAGGTGGTACACTCACTCAAGCTGATAAGTCTCCAACTTCAACCGCTGAAGGGGCACGATATGGATGGGCTACTTGGCTCTTTCGCAAGTGTATGTATCATGGCCAATAAAGCTTGTTGGATGTGATTAATGTTCTGGCAACTTGGATTTTGTAGTCGCATATAGCAGTCTTCAAGATTATTCACCTTAAAAAAATAAAAAATAAATATTTATGGTAATTTCATTATTTACATCGATTAAAATTAATAAAAAGAAAAGAAGAATGTTAATTACCATTGAACTAACAACAACGCCGGTAACTGATTTCCATCGACGAGAAATGCGATGCTACCACTCTATATACTCTTGAATTGTGTAGAAGGGGTTTCATTGCTAAAATACTGGGAACAATAAATTGTTGATGGCAGTCCAAATATATCAATATATTGTTGGTGTCGTTGTTGCTAATTACTCTCGCCTTGTCATAAAGAGAATCTATGAAGTTTATCTATTTGTCATGAAGGTAATGAAATTGGTTGTTGCATTCTAAATTGTCTCATAACTCTGTCTACTCCTTGAAGACAATATTATGGCAATTCATTTAGCAATTCTTCATGATAAGGTTCCCATATTATCTAAAAGCGTAAAAAATGAATAAATTTAAAAGTAAATACATTAGTGATATAAGAAGACATGAATAAAAAAATATTAAAAGAATAGATACGTTAACTCATCAGGTCCCATTCTATCAAATATATACTAAATATGAATTAAAACATGTGTAACCACATCTGTAACTTGTCTTGCATTACTCCAACTGTTAAGAAATAAAAATTTATTACTATTTTCATTAATTGATATTTACCATAAAAATAAAATAAATAATAAATGATAGTAAAACGTACCCAATAGAGCATTTGGATGTGGCATAATATTAGATAAAAAAAGGGAGGTAGTTGTAAACCTTCCCATGCCCAAATTTGCAAGTTGTAGATAATGTCATTCCTTTGAAGGCTGGTCGGGGTGGTCTAATTCCAAAAAGTCTCTCACACTGTTCTACCTAATCTATATGAGTAGATCCAGTAACAACATTACCATCAATAGACAATCCTGTAAGTACTCTAATATCTTGTAAAGTTATTGTACATTCACCGATTGGAAGCATAAATGTGTGTGTCTCTGGATGCCATCGCTCAACAAGAGCTATAATCAAATGCCAATCGAGTTGAAAAAACTTCATTTTAGATATACCTAAGAACCCACTTATCCTAAGATACGGCTCGATGACATTAGGCACTTCATTTATATGGAGTGTATCTGCATTCCTACGACATGTCAATAATGCATCATCAACTGTGTCCTTCCAAATTGCTTATGAGCGATGATCATTCTATAAGCGAAGTATGGATGCATTTATTGGTATAGGTCGCATGTATTTAGAAGGTTGTGGCTCTTAATCCATTTATGCATATTATGCTTCAGATTATGTTTTAAATGTATACTTCAAATTACGAAATGTTTGATGAAAATTAATAAATATCATGTATTCTCATAAAATTTCACCAATTTGTAGCAATACAGTGAAAGTAAATGCTTTGAATACATTTATAACTTAAATAAATTTACACTGTCACTAAAGGTTTATCAGTCAAAATTAGCAACAAGGAGACAAAAATCAGAAATATCATTATCTAAAAATATGTAAAAAAATAACAATGCCAAATTTTGTAACTCATAATATTCATATTCACATTTTTATAAAATATTTACAAAGAATATCAATTAATTATCTCGCTGATGACATGTTTTTTTATTACGACCAACATTGTTACAAACAGAACAACGATACTATGTCACAATTGCTCATTAACCGAGCTCCTTGAGTCCATTTCATTTTTTCTTCTAGAATTTTTAGGTCTTCCTTTTGTCTAACTGATATATATCTAGAATAGGTGGAATACCATCATCATCGGGCTAGTAGTCCGAGTGGCCTAGAGGGTAAAATGAAAAATCATAACATTTTATTGTCTTATCGAGTCTGTAATATTCTGAAACATATTGCTCATAATCTACTGCGCGAGAAAGACATGCGGCAATTGCATGAGAGTATGGGATACAAATTTCTTAAAATTTTATGCACGTGCATGACCTTTCAAACAAATTCATTACCTGTTTATTTCCATTAGGACCATATCTAACTTCACATACCATTGTGTTACTGTTGATACCACAACAATATGCAAGTGAGCCTTGTTAGCATTGTCCTGCAGAATTTGTGCACATGACTGAGTGAAGTTGAAACCCAATTTCTTTTGTTGTAAAAATGTATTGCGCCGAATGTCAAAATCTTCTACCATTGGATAAAATATTTTCTCCACCATTGCTGATATTGGTAGAGCACTAATGTCCTTAAGTAATCCATATTAACAGACTCAACAGCATTAGCGGTCATAGACCCATAACGCTTTCCCATTAGTGGTCATAGACCCATAACGCTTTTCCCCATCGTATGCTCGTGTCCATTTCTCCTTAGGGATCTTTGATGGGACTCATATGTTTCTAGATGCACGTCACAAATTTTTTCTGTTGTGTGTATAAATTTCCTTATTTGATTTTCATGTGCTGCAATTATTTAAAAATATTTTTATCAACACATAGCATACTGATTTCAAGACAAATAAAAGTGAAACATTTGTCATTTATACTTACCAACTTTCCTCAATGCTTCTTTCATAACATTGTTCTTGAATTTAGTGTTATAGTTGCTAAGCACATGGCGTATGCAATATCTATGATATGTTGTAGGTTCTCTCTACCAATCTTATTGCATCGCCTTCTTAATCTCAATGTGTCTGTCCAAAATTATACATAGGTCCTTTCTATCGGGGACAAAAACTCTTAAGCAAGTCATAAACCAATCCTAATTTTGTGGTCATCCTTCTCAATGATTGCCCATGCAATTAGAAATATATGATTGTTACCATCCAGTGTAGTAGCAACAAACGAACAACCTTTATACTTTCCATATAAAAAGGTTGATTCGTAATAAAAATCACTGGACGACAATGATTGAAGCTCTCAGTTGTTTGTTTAAATGCCTAAAACATCATGTCAAACACTTTAGCATTTGGATTTAACGTTCATTGATAAAATGATCATCATCTTCAATGACAACTGAGGTATCAGGATTGAAATGACAAATTGCTTTCATTAAATGATGAAGTCGTCCATACGACTCATCCCATTCGCCAAAAACAGTTGCAATTGCCATTTGCTTAGCCTTCCAAGTCTTATGATAACTAGGTTGATATCCTTTCTTATCTTTGATTTCAGCTTGCAATGTCTTTATTTTATATTTGCATGTTCCACTACCATAGGCATAATAAATTGACTAATAATTTTATAATCTAATTGTGCATGGTCAATAGATAATGTTGTGTTCACACATGTATGTGGTTCATTATACCGTGCTATTTTCCATACATCTGAGCCTTCTTGTGTTAAGGCTCGTAACCGCTAAGTGCAATTACTTGTTTTATCCTTACACTTAATTGCATGACTTCGGCTCCTACACTCATCTTTGCAATATTCATGATGCCGAAGTATATGGTGACTCTTCACAGCAAATTTAACAGCCTAATTTGAAGAAAATATCATACCAACATCAAATTCTTTTGATGGATCCCAAAGTGAATTAGATTGAGGCTTTTGTCTGGACCCCTGCTTGGTCCTGAGTCCTTCTGTTGCTTATAGTGGTCTTGGTTCCTTCATGTTTCTCTTTTGCCTGGGCGATGAGGTTGCTGCCAGTGGAGGTCGCACGACCAACGCTGGTAGCAACCGCCGCAGAGCCACTCTTACCTTGCTCCTTCCTCTTCTATTCCCACCATAATGGGTACCCGATCAACTTAAAACACCCTTCTCGGGTGTGTCTCGATCCTCCATAGTGACTATACTTGAGTCCATCTTTGTTATCTTTCTCTATTTTTCGGTATGACACATTCTTTTATGACATGAATCTTGTCACTAATCCCACTCTGATGTTATTATCGGAGATCTCGCCGGTAGGGTTCTGATGGGGTTCGGGCATGCTTGGTAAGTGGACGGCTTGGCGGAGGGCTTCTTTCCTCAGGCGTGAGTACACTGTCTCAACAGACGACAAAGGTTCTTCTTGTAGGATCTCTTGTCGGATGGGATTGAATTCATCCCTAACACCACTGAGAAGGAGGAACAATCGTTCCTCTTGAATCGATTTGTTGAATAATAAAAATGTCCCTCTCTGTTTCCATTAGATTTGGACTCCTCTAGTCGATTTCTGACCATAGTGCCTATAACTTATTATAATACACTTCGAGGGCATATCTCCTTGTTTGGCCCTATTTGCCGTCCTTTTCAGGTGGTAGATTTGGAGGGAATCCCCTCCGTTATTGTATGTTGTTGTGATGCCCTCCTAGAGTGCTTTTGCTATTCTATATTGAACACAATTTGGTACCAAATTTGTTCCCATTGATTGAATTATCTAGTAAAAAAATGGTATTGTCTATCATCGCCCATGATGCAAACTGAGGCGAGTTGTTTTCTAATGGAGTTGGGTCGCAGTGAGGTGACCAGCCTTGCCTCGGCTGGACACAAATACTTCCATGAGTCTTGACCATAATTGGTAATTTGATGGTATTGTCTATCATCGCCCATGATGCAAACTGAGGTGAGTTGTTTTCTAGTGGAGCTGGGTCGCCAGTGAGGTGACCAGCCTTGCCTCAGCTGGACACGAACACTTCCATAAGTCTTGACCATAATTAGTAATTTGTATTGTTTAATTTTACCCTGAATTGGGGTGAGGCAGAATATAGGGTTGTGTTATTTGTTTTTGTCTATGTAACTGTTTAGAGTAACTGAAGGATTGTTTCTGTCAGGGTTTGGATTTCAGTTGGATTCGAAGCCATTGATGTTTGCTGGTTGATTGATCAGGTTTGTGTCTTGGTAGATGATGAAGCCTTACTCAGATTGATTTGGTTCTGATACCATGTAGAAATAGAAAAAAAAAATTATTTCTTATTATTTCTGTGTATATACAATTCTTTATTTATAATTGTACAACTTTCCTATCTAAGGTAAATTTGTTCTAAATTTATTTTGTAATGTTTTCCTGAAATTGACTCTTGATTTCCTTGATTTTCAGATCCTGATTCTTCAACACTAGTTTCCAAAATTAGCTAACTACTTTCTGACTGAAAATAAGTTTAGCAAGCTAATTTTGGACTGAGCCTAACTAAAATTCTAACAGCACTCTGACTGTGCAGATTGCTGCATAGTTTATAGAGTTGAAACGGCTAGAAAATGAGCCATTGGTTGTCCTTTTGTACTGAAACTTTTAGAGCTTAAAACCACCTATATAAGCGTACATTTACTTCATTTTTTAAAGTAATGAAAGCTAGACGATATTGAGAAAATTTAAGCATTAATTTTAGCTTCTTTCATTAACTTTCATTGAGAGCTTCATTGACAAATCTTATCTCTTTTCTTATAGCATTCAATTGTAATCTTGTGTAAGAAAGTGATTTATTACAAAAATCAAATTCAATAAGAGAATTAAGTCTAAATGAGAGTAGATCACTTAGAAAAGGATATTAAGCACCTTATAAACTTAAAGAAGTTTGAGAGTACATCAAACTTGTAGAGGTTCACTAAGCACCTGGAAAGTTTAAAGTATTGTAAACAGTTTGTCTCTTACCTGGTAAAAGAGATTCATAGTAAATTGAAGATCTCAAGAGAAAACTTGAGAAGAGTGGACATAGACCGTTTAGCCGAACCACTATAAATTCTAGCGTTTGAATTTCCTCTTTCCTAATTTTTTATGATTGATTGCACATTTATATGTCTTGAACTTACTGAATGATATTCATTGATGTTTAATTAATCGGATTTGAGAATTTATTAAGAAATATTTTAAAATTAGCAAATCTAAGCACTTGTAATTATAAATTATAAATTATAAATTATAAATGATATGTTTATATCATACTCAGTAATCCATTTGATGTATTATATAATCCTATGGATCGTCCCATAATTTATCAACACATATAAGAAAATTCTTCCAGCTTATAGTGTATACTCCTCAAATCAAATATAAAGTTTTCATTACATAAGCATGGGTATCCAGCAAGGAAGAATCCATATGACTGCGGAGATATGTGTCCTAGCAAATATCATGATTATAATGACTATCACCACTGGGTACTATCTCATCATCCTAGTGACCGTGGTTATAGGTAACACAGAAAATTATTTGTGATTAAATCATATTGTAGCAAAAAATGTTAGGATCCTAGATTAAACCATTTGCTCACTTCATTTTACCTTGTACACAAATAAATAAATTAGGAATTATTTTAACAATATTTACCATCGCCACAGTAGCCAATTATTATATTGATCTAGGTTATATAATAGGATAATATCAGTCTCAAACAGGTGTCTACACAAAATAAGTCAATACTAATTATGAGTTTTAAGGTATTATTTAATTATTCTAAGAAGGACATGGCGAAATATCATATAATGGTACCATAAACACTCTTTAGCAATTATAGATGATATTGGTCACGTAATATGAAGTTAGGGTTAGGGTTTCTTGATGGAACTATTCTAGAACCAGTAGTGGAATAAGAGAATCATGGTGTGTGGAAGAGATGGGATTCTGAATTCTATTTCAAATATGGTCCATTATGTAGGGCCTTTACCATCATCATTGGCCTAGGGTTATTAATACCTTTAGGTTTGTGGTCACATTTTACCCAGATATTTAGGGTTACCTAGGTATCCCAATTCCCTAGTTTGGTAGTGAGCGGATATGGGGATTGTGTTTGCTAATGCCAATCAAGTAGTGCTTTAGGGTTTATGAAATTTAGAATCAAATGAAGCAGATGAAAAGATTAGGGAATAACACCTGAATGTGTTATATATATAGCATGTAGCCCCAGTTGAGTTGGGTGACCTATTATAAATGGTTTATCAATATATTGGTTTTATGAAGGTATACTTAGACTGCAAATCATTATAAATGTATCCATTGAGAGAGTGACTGTGGTACTATTTAGGAATAACACATATGTGTTTGGCAATATTGAATGTCTATTTTACCAGATGAAATCTTGTAAGGCCACGTACTGTGGTGATATTCTAACAGGTGCAATTTTTGTATTTACTTTCCCCAATTGTAAAATAGATTTTTTTTTTTCCTTATGATCAGAATGACAATACACGCAACAGATGGATCACTAGCTTTAAACACAGCCCATCATTTCTAACTAGTAGTGCAAATACCATAGGTTTGGTGATGAGATGTATTTGCATTATTCACCATGGTAATAATCCTCAAATATAAATAATCCCATACCTAATGAGATTGCCTAATCACAAACTTAACAACATGTATATACAAAACTACATGATATATAATCACCTAAACGGATATCAATGTGGCACTTGGTTAACTATTTCATGGTGTACCCATAAATGCAATAAATAAGAACCAGATCACCTATTAATGTGATAATAGACATATTAGATAATGGTAAGTAAACCTAACATGGATTACCTAATTGGATCATATATTACCATTATATATTAACAGGCTGTAATATAGTTATAATATAATACTATGCATGTATACATTTATTACATGGTCATTGCTACAATTAGATCTGATCCTCTACCAAAAATGGCATACAATTTTTTTATTATTAATTCTAAGCTTATAGCCTATGAATATAATAAGATCATTATATTGATACATAGATGAAAAACTTATTTGTTATTGGCCCTGCACATCAATAATTAAAGTTTGCACTGTTTTGGCAAATAGTATATAACATCCATTAATTATATATTGCACCAGTTTTAATGAATTCATCTTTCAGGAAAATTATTATTATTAACAACCTTAAGTAGTTATTTTTTTATTAAAATGGGTATGTTACCATAAAATCCTAAACCCTAAACCCTACCATTCAGACAGAATAATTTTGATTGGTCACTATTTTAAACCTATGAAGCACTTACAGTTTTTAATTAACATGGACATTAAACCATAAATCATAATACCACAAGTATTATTTGCTTGAAGTATAAACCATATATACTTGATAAGGATGGAGAAGTTCCATGACCATATGTTAATATATAGGGATTAACATACTATCACCATATCCTAATTATAATGGACCATAAATATATGTTATATTGGCTTTCTCTTGATTTCTTTCCTCTTTTTAAGTTTTCTAGGTTTCCGTAGAGATATGAGAGAATGTTTCTAAGTGTTAACCTTTTCTAGCCTATGGCCACTTCCTTTATATAGGGAGATTGGCTTGGCATAGATTCAAAACCATACCACTACTACGATTTTGATACGGTGCGTTAAGCTTCCATACAAAATGCACCGTATCATTTCAATCCTCAAACGGTGCGTATGGGTTAATTAGTCAAACGGTGCGCATGGATCAAGTATAAAACGGTGCGTCGAGGTTTCCTTCTCCAGCTGGTTACCGTTGCTCAATTTCCGCACAGCTTAGCAGCGTCTGCACATGCCACTCCATTCTGTTTCTCTTTCTGTTTTCTTTTCCCTTTCTAGAATACTCTACTAGTTGTTGATATAGCTCACCTCCTGTAAAGGGATGATTATTGAAAAAGTGAATGAATTAAGGATCCAGGATTCTGAGCTTGCGTAAAATTGTGTTTGTTGATTTTTTATCATAACAATTTGGTATCAGAGCATAGATTCTGTGACCATGGCAGAATCCACCCGCTCACAAGATCTTAAGAGAGAGAACCGACGGCGATGATCGTGGAATCGGAAAGGAGGCAGGAGTCGCGAATGGATTCACGAATGTAGGAACTGATGGTGGAAATGGCAAGAATGCAGGAGATGATGCTAGAACTTAAGCACTCCGTGCACAACATCAATAAAGGAAAAGAAAAAGTTGGAGAAGGAAGTAGTGAGTTGGGAAATCTGCCACGAACAGAGGAACAGCAGTGGGGAAGTGCAACAAGATTGGAATTCCCTACATTCGAAGGAGAGGGAATTGATGGATGGCTTTTGAGGGCAGAATATTTTTTCCAACTAGGAAGAATAGCAGCAGAGAACAGAGTTAAGATTGCAGCTCTACATCTGGAAGGGAGAGCACTCCAGTGGCACCAAGGCTTTGTTAAGCTAAGAGGAGCTGATGTTTATGAAGACTGGGATGGCTATGTTAGAGCTTTGGATTCCAGGTTTGGAGTTCTAGCTTTCGAAGATCCTATAGCAGAACTGAGAAATCTGAAACAACAAGAATCCCTCACAGAATACTTAAATGCCTTCGATGCAATTTACCCTAAGGCAGGCATCACAGAGGAGTAGGCCTTATGCTTCTTTTTGTCTGGGCTCACTGATGAATTGCAAATGACAGTGAGGATGTTTAAACCTAGAACCCTGACAGATGCCTATTCCCTCACTAAACTTCAAGAATTAGCTGTTGCTGCAGAACAAACCTAAACTCTCTAGACCAAGTCCTAGCCCTTCACCTCCTTATCACAGGCGACTTTCCATAACCACCAACAGTAATTCCCCTAAACCAACTCACAGTCCAAAACCAATCTCACCTTCCAACTCCACAAATAAACCAACCAATAGACCACCCCGATCCTTCCTAACCAGCAAGGAGACGGATGATAAAAGAGCAAAGAATCTATGCTATTGGTGTGATGAGAAATATACACCTGGCCATAGGTGTAAAAACAGGCAAGTATATGTGTTGCAAGTTAAAGAGGTAATAGAAGAGGAAGAACTGGAGGTCTTGGGAAGGGAAATTGAAGAAGAGGAAGCTGATGTGGAAGGGCAGCTGTCACTTAATGCTCTATGGGGTACAGGAAGTAACCAAACAATGATGCCCAAAGGGGTTTGTGGCAAGGTCAGAATGCACATTCTGATAGATACAGGCAGTACTCACAACTTCATTAGTGAGCAAACTGCAAGGAAAATTGGTTGTGAAACAAAGAAGATTGCTGGATTGTGGGTGGAGATTGCTAATGGATAGGAAATGAGGTGCAATTATCTCTGTTCTGATTTGAGGTGGGAGATGCAACATCAGACCTTTCAAGCAGAAGTTTACACACTTCCCTTGGGAAGCTTTGACCTCATCTTAGGCATACAGTGGCTTAAGACCTTGGGAAATGTAATGTGGAACTTTAAGGAACTAACCATGACCTTCAAGGTGGGAAATAGAGACTATCACTTAAAGGGAGAGCCCATAGCTATTTCCAGTCAACAGCTTTAGATGTTACAGTTCAAAGAAGAAGGAAGTTTCGAATATTTCAATGATAAGAAGGAGGCACAGATATTCCACATGACTGAAATTTCCTCCCCATGCTCTGAGGTACTTGCATTGCTTCTTGAATTTTAGGATATATTTCAGGATCCTGAAGGATTGCCCCCTAGCAGAGAGCTGGATCATCGAATTCCCCTCTTGGAAAGGTCATCTCCTCCAAATATCAGACCATACAGGTATGCACCTGAACAGAAATCTGTTATTGAAAGTATGATGAAAGAGATGTTGGAAAAAGGCATAATTCGGACCAGCACTAGTCCTTTTGCTAGTCCTATTGTGCTAGTACGAAAAAAAGATAGGAAGTGGAGGCTTTGTATTGATTATAGGGGATTAAATAAAATCACAGTAAAGGATAAATTTCCTATTCCACTAATAGAAGAGCTGATTGAAGAATTGGGAGGGGCTACCATTTTCTCTAAACTGGACTTAAAGTCAGGATATTGACAGATTAGAATGCACCCTTCTGACATACATAAGACTGCCTTTAAAACTCATGAAGGGCATTATGAGTTCTTGGTAATGCCCTTTGGACTCACTAATGCACCTTCCACATTTCAAGCTTTAATGAATTGTGTATTTAAGGCACTC
>CAOGCB012074789.1:0-24918 GCA_948266635.1 Cnidoscolus chayamansa | reverse complement strand
ATGTACGTATCATTTGTATGACTAGTTTGACTTTCATAATGTGGTTGGTCAGTCAGTGGTCACGATTACATCCGATTGCCTCCTTATATAGTCCTTGCCGTCCAACATCCAAGTGCACGTACGGCAGACTGTAGAGAAATTTTTTAACTGGGTTTGAGTAATATTATTATATCTTTTTCTATTTATTTATTTTATATTAATTTATTGTTTAATGAAATTTTCTAAACAAAATAATAACTATTTTTTAAGTAAAAAACGGTAATATATTAATATTAGAACTCTTAAAATATTATATAAAATAAATATATTCAAAATAATTAGGAATATATTATTAAATGACTTTTGCCTAATTTTAATTATAAAAAAATATTACATTATTGCCATTTTATTTTAATATCATGTATTATATTCATTATATATTAAAATTTTATTTGAATAACATAAATAATTTCATAATTTTATTTACAGTAATAAAACAAGTAATTAAATTTTTTATAAGAATATACCGTTATAACTCGGACGATCCAGATAGCCTAGTCGGAGAAAGAAAAGTCCGAGTCAAATCCAACTGGCAACGGTTTTTTTTGAGACAGTTAGAGAGACTGAGAGAGGCGGTAGTTCACTTGTGCTTGTTCTTCCTTATTAGGGCTCGTTTCTTTCTCTATCTTCCTAGTTTTCACACACTCCAAATAAGCAAAATCCTGAATCTGCTCTTCAACGACGGCATTTAAACCCTAACCAGGTACTTTCGCTTTCTGTATAGATATTCTTGTATTGCATATATCTAATACAAATGGCAATTTTTTTTTTTGATTTTAGAAAAGCAACAAGTTTCAGATTGTGGTTTATGATTAGAAACGTCTTTTAGTTCTGTAGGATCTGCAAAAATTCATAATTTATTATGTACTGCATTTTTTTAATCCAGAATTTTTGTTTTATAGATAATCAATTGCAATCATCAACTTTTATAATGTTTCACGGGGAACGAGCACTAGATCTACGGTGGGTCGAAATATAGCGTAGACATATTTAGGGTTGAATTGGAATTAAAGCTTTTGCGATTTGTAACTCTTTGGTTTTTTTTTTTTTTTTTTTTTTTTTTTTTTCCAATTGAGTTTCGATTTCTGGGATTGATCAGATTTATTCTGGATAACAATATGGAGCCTACGGAGGTTAAAAAGAGGGGCCGAGGTCGACCAAGAAAACGGAGGCGAGACGAGGGTGAAATTGATAAAAAGGCAGAACTTGCTCTTAAGAAGCAGGCTTTGGAGATGAGATGGAGGCCACTCGTGGGTCGATATGTATTGAAAGAATTTGATGGTAATGAAAATTTTCTGGGGAAAATAGTGTACTATGACAATGGCTTATATAGAGTAGATTATGAGGATGGGGATTGTGAAGATTTGGTGAGTGGCGAGCTACGTCAGTTAATTTTAGGTGATGGTGATTTTGATCATGATTTGAGTGAAAGGAGGCAGAAATTAGATGAATTAGTGTTACAGAGGAGTTTAAAGAATAAGAAGAATTTGGAGAAGGAAGTAGCTGGTTTGAAAAATGAGTTGGATAGGGTTGAAGCATCTGTATTGACTGATTTGAGTGGTGAAACTTTAGTTGAGAATGATGGTTCACAAGGTGAGGGTGACGCAGATTCCTCTAGTGATTCGTGTGATTATGTGCTACACAGAGATTTGGGACCGGAGGGACGGGTCCCACTTTTGCCGCCCCCGCAGTTGCCTCCATCATCAGGAAGTGTAGGAGTGCCAGAGGAATGCGTTTCACATATTTTCTCAGTGTATGGATTCCTTAGATCATTTAATATCCGTCTCTTCTTGAGTCCATTTACATTAGATGATTTGGTTGGGGCAGTAAATTGTAATGTTCATAACACACTGCTGGATGCCATTCATGTGGCTTTGATGCGTGCATTGAGACGCCATCTTGAGATACTCTCTTCAGATGGTTCAGATATCGCATCAAAATGCTTAAGGTAATCACTATGCTTTATTTGCATGTTATTAAATGAATGTTTCATGTTTGTAGTTGCATGTATGCATGTTATTTATGTGTTGTTCTTTTTTTTTTTTTTTATGAAATTTTCTAATAAACATCTGTGGATTGTGCCCTATTTTGTGTATGCAGGTGTATTGATTGGAGCTTGCTGGATTCGCTCACCTGGCCTGTTTATCTGGTCCATTATTTGATAGTAATGGGGCATGCAAATGGACCACAGTGGAATGGGTTTTATGATGAGCTTTTGAAGAGGGAGTATTATTCCTTGCCAGTGAGTAAGAAGCTGATGATTCTGCAAATTCTGTGTGATGATGTCTTGGACTGTGCTGAGCTTAGAACAGAAATTGATATGCGAGAAGAATCAGAAGTTGGAATAGATCCTGATGCAGTGGCAATCAGTCTTCCTGAAAATGGACCAAGAAGGGTCCATCCCAGATATTCCAAGACTTCAGCATGCGACGGCAGTGAGGCTATGGAGATTATTGCTGAAAGCCATGGAACTAAGTCTTCTTATAGTTCAAAGTACTTTGGTTCCAGAGGTTCTGAAGGGGAGGGAGAGGCTCCTGGTGTTGATTTAGATGGCAATAGTGATGAATGCCGTCTTTGTGGCATGGATGGGACCTTGCTTTGTTGTGACAGTTGCCCATCAGCTTATCATTCCAGATGTATCGGCATTGTCAAAATGTATATACCAGAAGGGCCATGGTATTGTCCAGAGTGCACAATTAACAAGCTGGGACCTACTGTTGACATGGGAACCTCGCTTAGAGGAGCAGAAATATTTGGTGTTGATGTATATGATCAAGTCTTCTTGGGTACCTGCAATCACTTAGTGGTGTATGTTTTAGCCTCTTTTAGTTCCTCTCTGTAATTCTCTTACAAGTTCATTGATCATCTCTGAATTGTGAAATTTGTGCAATATGCCTTGTGCTGGTGTTGTTCTTCAGTTTTGTCTTAATAGATTATTGTTATTGTCTCCCTGTTCTTGAAAATGCTTATATTTTTTTGGTCGCCCACTCAATTTTCCTTTTCTTTTCCCCTTTTTTCAGGCTTCCAGCTTCTATTGGCACTGAACCATTTCAGAGATACTATAATCAGAATGATATACCAAAGGTGCTGCAAGTTCTTTCCTCTGTGCAGCATAGATCCTTATATTTGGAGATGTCAAAGGCAATTGCAGAGTATTGGAAAATCCCACAGAGTGCCTTTTTTCCTTTTGAGACAACGGAAAGAGGTTTAACTATGTCATCTATAAGTGCAGATGAAAAACCTTCTACTTTATCTATTCCATTTGCTTTCAAGGAAAGCCATAAAGTTGCAGATTCTGGTGAGGCTGAGAATGTGATTAGTTTAAATGTAAGTAATGTAGATAATGTGTCACTATCCTGTCTTGATGCCTCCATCAATACAACCATGCATTCTCAACCTCATGGTACCCTAAGCAATGGTGATGCAAAGAATTGCCATCTCATGAATAAAAAGTTACCTGAGCAGATTAAAATGGAGTCTACTGGTTCAGTTAACCAGCAGATTGATCCATCAGATGTTGCTCCCCATAGTTATGTTGATAGATCAAGTGTGATAACTACTTGCAACTCTGCAAACAGTGCTGGGAGTTATATTGGGCACTGGAATGCTACTTCACCAGCAATTGCATCATACCAAAGTAAGGAAAGCAATCCTGCAGGCTTTGGGAGAGTTGAGAAAAGTTTGGTGGATAATGTTATGTATGTCGGCACCTTTTTTAAGCCGTACTCTTACATAAATCACTATGCACATGGGGATTTTGCAGCATCAGCTGCTGCTAATCTGGCTATTCTTTCATCTGAGACTCATAAATCAGGCAATGCTAGGAAGGTCTTCTCTGACATTTCATTGCAAATAAAAGCATTCTCAACAGCAGCTTCCCGTTTTTTCTGGCCAAGTTCTGAAAAGAAGCTTATAGAGGTGCCAAGGGAGAGATGTGGCTGGTGTCATTCCTGCAAGCTCCCTTCTAACACCAAAAGAGGATGTTTGTTAAACTCAGCTGCCTTGACTGCCACTAAAGGTACCATGAAAATTCTCAGTCTCCTTCGTTCTGTAATGAGTGGAGAGGGCAGTCTTCCTTGTATTTCAACCTACATTTTGTACGTGGAGGAGGTTTTACGTGGTCTGACATTAGGCCCCTTTGTGAGCACAAGTTACAGAAAACAGTGGCGTAAAAGAATATTAGAAGCGTCAAGTTGCAGAGAGATAAAACGTCCCTTGCTTGAAGTAAGCTCTTTTTTTTTTTTCGATGCATGAGTTCATTTGTTCTTACACATCCTTACTAAGGTGTTATTTCTCGTCTTGTAAAGCATGGAAATAAATGGTCATCGGTGGTTTTCTTCGAGTATGAAGTTATGATATCCATATACTGCATTATAGATATCATGTGGTTTGCAACTTGCTTTTCCACATGCTTTTACAATTTTATGGAATCTGTATGATAAATATCTTAGGGTGAACTACTAGTTTTACATCTAAACCAGGAAGCAGGGAGCTTTTGTATGATCTTTCAATGGCTGTCTAGTGCTGTTTAAAATTTGTGTTGCCTATACTTTATTGCCATGGGCATTACAGACGAACATGTGTGAATGGTATTTTTTAACTTGTAACATTCAGATGAGTTGCAAAGTCAGCACATATCCACATATTTTGTATTTTTTTTTCAAATAAAATTCATTAAATTGCAGAAGTTATATTATGTCTTTGTTCCTTCTCTCTCAGAAAACATTTTTATCATCCTTGTTAACGGTTGCAAGGGTTGTCAAGTTAGAATCAGCTTTGGGAAAAAGAATTTACGCTTTTTAATTGGCAAAGAGATTTTCAATTTTACTACAATTCTTGTTTCTTGGAAATTTCTTCAGGAAGGTAGGAAAAGTCTTCAAATTTTAGCATATCCTTAAGGCTCATAATCTACCATTGGATGTCATTCACAAGGGTTCCGAGTTCTGACTTTCGCTAACAAAATCAACATGAAAACTCTGACTGAAATCCATTTTTTTTATATTGGTCTCCCTGGAGAAACCCTTCAGCTAAATTCTGATAAACCTGAAACAGTTTCTTCCTCTACATTCTTAAGAGATATTATACCAAAGATCATGGTATAAAATCCTTTAATCATTGGAGATCTTTATTTCAAGGAATCTCCTGATTTTAGAAATCTACTTTCCTACATTAGCACAATGAAACTTATGTCCCAAAATATAACAATAAATCCAAAAATATCTCTTATTATTCTTTCCATAATTCGACACTCCCTCTCAAGTTGGTGCATAGATATCTATCATGCCCAACTTGCTAAAAAATCGCTCAAAATCTAGTCTAAAAAAAGCTTTTGTATGAAGATATGTTACTTGCTGTAAAGATGGGAAAAATATCATACAAATAGTTATAGTTTCAATCTTTTCCTTTATGAAATGTCTATCAATTTCAAAATGCTTTTTCCTGTCATGCTATACTAGATTATAAGCAATGCTAATGGTTGCTTTGGTATCGCAGTATAACTTCATAGGCATGATGATAGGTCTTGTTAGTTCTTCTAAAATTTGTTTAAGCCACATAACCTCACAAACACCATGAGCCATTGATCTATATTTTCCTTCAGCAGTACTATGAGCCACCACATTTTGTTTTTTACTCCTCCAAGTCACTGGATTTCCCCACACATAAGTACAATAGCCTGATGTTGATCTCCTATCAGTAACATACAATGTTATTAAAGGTGCCAAAAGGCGCGGGGCGAGGGGCCAGGCAAGGTATCTTGCAAGAGGCGATCGCCTTGCCTTGCTTGGCTCAGGGCGGGAGGCGAGGCAAGGCGTTGCCTATTGCAAATCAGGCACAAATTATCTTGGTTTTTTTTTTTGCTTTTTTAATACTAAACACTAATCAAAGTTTTCTTTTAAAACATATAGTTAGAGAATTGAATTTTAGATACTAATCAGGGAAAATTTTAAATACTAGTTAGGGAAATATCATTATAATTATGCTGATTAATTAGGAAATATCTCTAATTAGTTAGTATAATTAGAGATATATCCTTATAATTATATTAACAAATTAGGATGGGAATAGCATAATATTTACATAAATGTTTACGTAGTTGACTTCATAAATATATATATATATACACCCACAAAAATATATGCCTAATTATACTAACTAATTAAAGATATATATCATATAATTATATTAAGTAACTAGGAATATATTCTTATAATTATGTTTATTAATTAAGATATATTTCTATAATTAGATTAACTAATTAGGAAGGTAATAATATGATAGTTACATAAATATCTATGTAGTTGACTATATATATATATATATATATATATATATAATTTAAGTTATGGCACCTCACTTCAAAAAGACCCTCTCCTCGCCTCTCGCCTTAGGCAATAGAGTACTTCATCGCCTCTCGCCTTAATAACTATGGTAATAGATCCTGCATAATTTGCATCTGTAGACTTTGATGCTTCTTTGCTCATTTTTTTCCAAAAAATAATAATTTTCTTGGTGAGTTTTTAAAGTATCTAAGAATACGGTAGGCAACTTCAAGATGTTGTTCATGAGGAGAATGCATGATTTGACTTACTAAGCTCACAACAAATGCAATGTCTAGTCATGTGTGCGACAAATAAATCAACTTCCCAACTAGTTTTTGGTATCGAGATGCATCTAATGTGCTTCCCTTGTTATTTCCAAGTTTTTTATTGGGATCAATTGGTGTTTCAGCAGCGACAACCACTCGTATGAGTTTCTTTAAGTAGATCAATCACATATTTCCTTTGTGACACCACAATTCCTTTCTTTGATCGAGCTATCTCCATCTCAAGGAAATATTTTAGGGAACCCAAATCCTTGATTTCAAATTCAGAAGATAGGTGTTGCTTCAAACGTTCCATTTCAGTTATGTCATCTCTAGTAAGAATAATATCGTCAACTTATTTTATAAGAACAACTACCTTCTCATCAGATGAATGCTTTGTTAACATAGTGTGGTCTGC
Organism: Cnidoscolus chayamansa; assembly: GCA_948266635.1. Taxonomy (NCBI): domain Eukaryota; kingdom Viridiplantae; phylum Streptophyta; class Magnoliopsida; order Malpighiales; family Euphorbiaceae; genus Cnidoscolus; species Cnidoscolus chayamansa. The sequence goes on along the minus strand of CAOGCB012074789.1, from coordinate 17,878 downwards.
TTGCCCTTGAGTATACCCTTTTTTTCTTTACAAATTGAGTGAATTTCTCAAACCAATCCCTTGGTGACTGTATTAGTCCATATAGAGACTTCTTTAGTCTACATACTCTTGATCCATATTTTCCTTTGAAACCGAGTGGTGGATCCATGTAAACTTCTTCCTCTAGGTTACCATTAAGAAATGCATTTTTCACGTCTAATTGTTGGAGTGGCCAGTCTAGATTAGTTGCAAGTGTTAGTAGCACTTTTACTGTATTGAGTTTTGCCATGAGTGCAAAAGTTTCAAGGTAACCAATACCATATGTTTAGAGGAACCCTTTAGCTACTAGGCGTGCCTTGTATCTTTCAAGTGATCCATCTGATTTGTACTTTATAATGAATATCCATTTGCCATTCGGTTTCCAACATGTCTACCGCGTATGCCAAAACCTTTTACAGTGGTCACACCAAGGTTTTTTCTTATCATTTTCATATTCATTCCCCTTTGAAGCTAGGGTATAATGCTCAACATCTGTTACAAATTTGGAATTTAATTTTTGTAACATAACCTTCCTCTTACTTTCCTCTCTCCTAATTTTAGAAAAAAACTTCATGAAGGGAGGTAGGGTTTTTTTCCCCAAAATCTGCGATCTAACTTCATCAAAATCCCTATTAAGCCTTGCTAAGAATAGGTATACTCAGTCACTCTCCTCCTTTTTCATGATTTTCACACTATGCTTTTTCATGATTTTCACACTATCGGTGGGACAATCCTATTCATCATTGTAACAATGATCTAATTCTTGTGAAAGGGAAACCATCTCATTGTAATAAATAGTAACCTTACAATTTCCTTGTTTTGACTTCCATAACTTAGCTTTTAAATAAAAAATTTATGAGGAGTGTTAAGAAAACACGTTGTGCTTAATTCCACCCCAAAAGCTAGCTTGTGAGGGGAGGGTTGCCAAGGCTTTATAACCAATATATATTTTTTCTACCTAACCGATGTGGGATTCATATTCTCAACACTTCCCCGCACGCCCAAACTGACTGGAACATGGACACAAATGGGAGGCCCAACATGCCAGCCAAATACAAATGCGAGGTCCATTTTGCCTAGTCCAAATACAAATGGGAAGCCCATTACGCCTAATCCAAATACAAATGGGAGGCCCAACATCGAATCTGAGGCTCTGATACCATGTTAATGGAGAAAAACTGATTTATTTTGTATGTATTACTAAATGAGAAATACATTATTTATATACAAGAATTTCTCATCTTAAATAGAAAGATATTCTTAGGATTATACTACCTATATTCACATATTGATCTCCACAATCACACGTTGATGTACATATCTCACATTGATCCCTACAATCACAAATTGATATTCCATAATAAGGAGTTTTCAAACTTTGAATATGTTTCTCTAACAACTTCAAAAAACATCTTTTGCAGTAGAAAGGAACAAATATGGTTTACCTATTTTTGGCTCCATAGAATTGATCAACCAAGTAATGACTAATGAATTTACTGATCTCCATTTATTCAAGGCAGGATCACTAGCATCTGGTTTTTACACTTCACCAGTCAAGTGTCTAATTTTGCCTCTGCCATCAATTGCTAGTTTCACATACTGAGCCTATTCCAAATAGATTTTTCCATTAAGCTGTGAGAGGTGAGTTGGAAAGAGTGATGTGAGGAGTGAACCCTTCCTGAGCCATGACTGTCTCAAAGATAGAGCTTTCTGCCTTAATAAAACCTGAGGGTTGTTGTGCCTCTGTATTGGCTATTTCAGCAATAGATACTATGGCTCCAATACCATGTTATTTGAGGGGAAAAAGATCATAATTTTCATTGATATCAAACACTGAGTGCATCACAGAATTGATGGAGATATTATACCATAAACCATGGTATAAAATCCCTTAATCATTGGAGATCTTTATTTCATGGAATCTCCTTTATTTCAGAAATCTATTTTCCTTGAATAGCATAATGAATATATTGTTCTAAAATATAACAATAAACCTAAAATATCTCTTATTATTATTTCCATAATTAGACATAGTATTAATTTTTTTAACCTTGTTTCTTTACTTCTGTGCATGTGCTCTCTTCATTGGTTGATGTGATATCATCATATTTATTTGCAGCTTGAGGAAAACATCCGCACTATTGCTCTTTCTGGGAATTGGGCCAAGGCAATGGATGATTGGTTGGTTGATCCATCTGCATTTCAATGTTCTACAAGCACAAGTTTAACCACACAAAAACGTGGGCCAGGTAGGAAGCAACATAAGAAACAGTCTGGTATATCTGACATTAGAGCTGATCGTGATAAAAATTTCGTCTGGTGGCGAGGGGGAAAGCTACTGAAGCATGTGTTCCATAAAGCAAGTTTGCCTCAGTCAGATGCTAGAAGGGCAGCTCGGCAAGGTAATTATTACACCTTAGCAGGCCCTTTTTTTGTCAAATAGAAAAATTACCTTTTCCTCCTTGCAACCAGATATTTTTGGTTTATCTAAAGTCTCACTTGTGTGTTAACTAATCAGGTGGTTCAAGAAAGATTTCTGGTGTGTATTATGCTGATGATCCTCAGCTCCCTAAAAGAAGCAGACGACTGGTTTGGAGAGCTGCAGTTGAGAATAGTAAGAATGCATCATGGCTAGCACTTCAGGTTTGTTATAATATTCATTTTTTAAAACATTAATTATCTATTGGTTTCTCCACATGTTACAACTATACATCTTACATGAAGGTTAGTATTAAATTCCAGTGGAGTTTTTACTCATCTGAGTGTTGTTGGAATTTGCATCAGGTTAGATACCTAGACCTTCATGTAAGATGGAGTGATTTAGTTCGTCCTGAGCAGAATCTTCTAGATGGAAAAGGTCCAGAGGCAGAAGCCTACTTTTTCAGAAACGCAGTTATTTGTGATAAGAAAACTGTGGAAAACAAAATTAGGTATGGAGTAGCTTTTGGGAATCAAAAACATCTCCCTTCACGCATTATGAAGAATATAATTGAAATAGAAAATGGTGGAGATGCAAAGGAGAAATACTGGTTTTTTGAAACACATATTCCTTTATATTTGATCAAAGAGTATGAAGAAAAGGTTGAGAAGGTGGTTTTTCCGTCAGTAAAGAAATCTTTGAATCAACTATCTGAGTCACAGAGAAGACAACTGAAAACTTCCCGCAGGGATACGTTTTCATATCTTTCTAACAAGAGAGATAAATTGGAGAGATGCTCTTGTGCGTCATGCCAACATGATGTTTTAATTAGGTAATTATTTGATATTGTTATGCTCTACTCTTGTTTCATATAGCCGATCCCAACTTGTTTGGGACTAAGACTTTGTTGTTGTTGTTGTTATTATTGTTGTTATGCTCTACTCTTCCTTCTATTGCTGCCTCAAATTACTCTAAGCTTAATCTTCTTTTCTGTCACTTCAGGAATACAGTCAAGTGCAGTGGTTGTCAAGGTATGTTGGTCATGTAACTTCCATTCTTAACTACCCTTTCTTTTCAATTCTTTAATGTTTTATTCTAAACCAAATCCTTTGGAACATCAGATTCTGCTAATCTGTTTGGGTAGTTATTAAAAAGAGCACATCTTTATTACTGTATAGCAGTAATGATTTTGTGATTTGGTCACTCCAACCCTTCTAATATGCAATATTTTTTTCCTTGGAAATTTACAATTACATGTTAACTGCTTAAATTGACTCTTGGAAATTCACCATCATTTCATTTGAGAAAAAAGGTTTCTGGCAGGTCGGACATGTCACCTTATAGTTGTTTCTTTTTAAGGGAATATATAATCTTTCTAATTATGCACATGCATGTGGAAATCAATATATAATCTTCTCTGTTTCTTGGCTAGTCAAGCTGTTGACAATTTGAATTTCTTGAATGGTTCTGCTAATTTTATTTTGTGCTATGATACGGTTGCGTTATTGAGTTTCTTTTTTGCCATTCTCTGTCAGGTTATTGTCATAAAGACTGTACCATTAGTTCAACAAGTGTTATGAACAAGGAAGTTGAATTCTTGATTACCTGTAAGCAGTGTTACAATGCCAAAGCTATTGCTTATGAAACCAGTAACAAGTATCCGACTGCTCCTTTGCCGTTCCATGGGAAAGAATCTCGCAATTTAATGACAGCCACCGAAAGCACAGATATTAGACATCATAATCAACAATTAATATCTACCAGAACCCAGGAGAGTAATTCTGAGATGAAACAAACTACTGTTTCTAGTCTGGCAACAAAAAATCGAACTAGATTGTGTAGTTGGGGTGTCATTTGGAAAAAAAAGAATATTGACGCAGGAATTGATTTTAGGCGTGAGAATATCCTTTTAAGGGGTAATGCAGAAAGGTTGAAGCCCATTTGTAACCTTTGCAAAAAGCCATATAATTGTGATCTGATGTATATCCACTGTGAAACTTGCAATGGTAAGCCTTCTCCATATGTTACGTGCTATTGTTTCTCTTTTTTTAAAAAATGCGAGAAAATTTTGTTTTACTAACAATTTGTTATCGGTGTCATGCAGGTTGGTTTCATGCTGAATCTGTAGAACTTGATGAGTCGAAACTTCCAGAGGTGGTGGGCTTCAAATGCTGCAGGTGTCGAAGAATAAAATCACCTAAGTGTCCTTACGATGATAACCTTGAAGGTGAGAAGCCTGTAAGCCAGAAGCCATGTGAGAGGGTGTTGAAGAAAGGATATATAGGAGTTGCCTATGATTCTAGAACTGTTTCTGAACCTAAAGAGCGTGAGCTCACTACTCCAATGTTTCCTATGGAGGATCAATACTCCAATAATGATCCTCTGCTTTTCTCTCTTTCAAGAGTTGAGCATATTACAGCCGACAATTCTAATGCCAAACATGAATGGAATGCTGCTGGACAGGGGCCACAAAAACTACCAGTCAGAAGGCATACAAAGCCTCAAGTAAATGCTGAAGGTATGTTTGAGAAAAATCATGTTGAATCGTCTGTGCCTACCGGTAGAAATAACCTTATGAACCCTAAAGAGGAGGTACCTTCTTGTGCGGAGTGGGATGTTTCCACTAATGGCCCTGGAGTGGTGATGTTGGACTATGAAGGACTGAACTGTGAGGATATGGAGTTTGAACCGCAGACATTCTTCTCTTTTACAGAGCTGTTGGCATCTGATGACGGTGGCCAGGTAAATGGATTTGATGCTTCAGGGAATGTCTCCGAAAATCAGGTTTGCACAGTTTCACATGATGGGTTTCTTCAACAGTGTGCAATGGATATATCTGGTGATCAGCAGGAACCAGTGATTGCTCCCAAATCAACCATTAGTACTAAGCAGTGCAAGATGTGTTCACACTCCGAACCAGTCCCTGACCTTTCATGTGAGATTTGCAACCTGTTGATACACAGTCATTGTTCTCCTTGGGTAGAGTCCTCAACTACAGAAGACACCTGGAGTTGTGGTAATTGCAGAGAATGGCGGTAGCCAATTTCGTTATCTTGTGGGGTTTCTAGTTTTTTGGTGGACCATTTTGATTCTTCATTAGTGAGGCTGCTGGGGATGCTTTTGTAAAATGCACATTGGAGTTGAGGGGTCCTCACTCACCTATGGACATAGTTGATGAAGGTTCAGAGCAGATTATCCCCTCTATTCATGCTTATAAAATCAGTCCGAGCGAAGTCCCGACCATTTTTAACTCGGGTTTGTTCAGATAGCAGCTCGTATTGGTACACTTCACAACCTCGCGGATGGTCCCTTAAATGGGAGATAAGCAGGTTTTTTAGTGTGCTTATCTTACCATCTTGCTTGTACAGATCAATTTGCAGCCCAAATTTTTTATGAGATAGAGTTAAGAGCAGTATTTTACCATTATTTTAGTCGACCATTTCTCTTGCAAATGTGCCGAAATGTTTCCTTAACCTAGTCTCCTAGCCGACATATCATGCCCTTCATTGGACGGCATCTCGTCTCCCCCCAAGCTGTACCCAAGGCTCTTGGATTCAGTTTCAGATTTCTTTCCGTCAAAATAGTTTACCCTTCATTATTTAATTCCAATATTACAAATATATATATATATATATATTAATAAAAATTAGATACATATTACTTTTAAAAGAGAAATTGAACAGGCCTCGCATTGCATACGAATAGAATGAGAAGCTAATTCTCCAAATGCATAATCTATTTGCTTTTTAAATAGTTAATGAGGGAGTATTTGGAAAAGAATCATAGATGGCATCCTAAGGAATTTCCCTGTACTCTTATTGAAAGTATAATTATGCATTGACAATCCAATACAAACTATTACAACTCATTCTACTTCCATGTAATATTACAATGCGGTCAGATTTCGTGGTACAGAAACCAATCCATTAAAGCATGTAAAAGGAAAGAAGAATAAGGCAAAAATGACGAGAAGAGAAGAAAACCCTCACCCCAAAGTGATTAAAAATAGTAAAAGAACCTCACTAAGCACGTTACAATTGTGCAAAAAGAATCTCAAAATCCCGACCAACCCAATCGAAATTCCACAATTTAGCTCACCCTGAATTCCGCCAGCTCTTGCATCATGAATTTCCTTATCCACCTCTTGACTCCACGGGCAGATGGAGATGGGTGGGGCAGCTGTATAAATCATGTTTACAAGTGTATAATGAACAAATCTTCACACATTACTAGCCTCCATATCCTTACAGCAGACCAGCCAACAAGGCCCCGGGATCTGTCAAAGCCAACACTGGACTAGTTGGTTGTTCCGCTGGAGGTGCTGCTGGTCCAGGAAGTGCTGCTGCTGGCCCATGCGGTGCTGTAGGAATGCTAACCAATTGTTCCTTTATGAACTCCTTCAGCCTGTAAGTTAAAAGGTCAGAAACACATAGCTGCTTGTCAATTAAGGCGTCAAAAGGAAAACCTCATTAATACATACTCAAATGTTAGCAAAGGGTCTCCTGAGGCAACTGTCATTCGCAACTGTGTTCTATCTGCCGGATCAGTTTCAATTCTCATCTGAAATAGTACATTGAAAAAGGACGTTAAAACAGAAACTCCAAAATTCAATTGCATCACAAGCACAAGAACACATTAAGCCCATTGCCCCTATGATAGTTGCACTACCAAACTTAGGCGAAGGACTGAAGGCCCAAGTTCAAGTCCCCCATTTGTTAGTAACCCAAAAACAGAAGAAGGCAACATTACAATGGCAGAAAAATAGCTGGATACAAAAATAGCATGCTTCTCCAAAGAATTGGTAACAATGCAAACATCCAACGCACTGACTTTAAATAAAGAAAATGAGAAAAAAGGTTCTTTGCAATCTATAGAGAATGTAAAAGTATCCAATTACAGGTGTCACAATATGTAGGCCCAATGAAAAATCCACTCCAAAAATTACTTCCATGACAAAAAAAGTACAGAATCAAAATAATTGAGAAACAACTCTCTTACCAAGCAAAGCATCGCCCTAGTGCTCTCCGAGTAGAAGGTTGTACTTGCAACCAGGTTATTAGGATTTGGATCCTACAACATAACATGGGACAGTGAACAACTACAGAGCAACTTTGACAGGGCAAAAGAAAAACAGAAAAGAATAGCTTACAAGCCCTGGACAAATCATCAACCGGAAACTGTTAAATAGATTTGCCATTTCCACAAGAGGCAATGGTTTTACACCTCTAACCTGCACAAATAATAGCAAATATGAGCACATGCACATTAGCAAAAACAGAGAATGACATGAGAAACTTTGTTGTAGCATGCTATTTGAACTGTAATTGACACAACAATATGAGTTGACAATGCAGAAGATTAAATATCTTTTCCTACTCTAGAGGCAGTCATGCTCAGCTGGCATCTTATTGTCTACATATCAGACTTAAATCGACTATAAAGAAAGATAACTTCAGTGCATGATTCTACCTACTGGATCTGGCCCAAATATAGGAATTTATACACCTCAATTGAAAACTAGAACTACAGGTGAACAGCTTTCAGATCAAAATGAAAAAACTAATAAAGCTGATTTAATTCAAGGGTTTTTAACCTCCACAGCTCCATTCATCGTTAATTTACATGTCCCTTCCCTAGATTGGAGAGGGCAGCCTCTGTGGGCAAACAGTGACTCCATAGCACCAATCCTGTACCTTAATCAAGTTACAGGCTTGATTTTGTTTTCTAGCAAGCAAGTAGTTTTACTTTCTTGGTGTGCATGTGAATTGGTTTGGGATTCTGTTTACTTGCTTCTTTTTTCGTATTTAATTAGGCTATGGTAATTTGATTAGAATTGAATTCTGCTTGTTCCCTTTCTTTTGTGTATGTTTTGCTATGTAGATTGTTGAACTTGAAAACTTTAATTGATGTTATCTTGTTGCTTTCGTTTCTAAAGAAATCTGAAAACTGAAATCGATGTTCTCTATTTCATCTACTTTATGTTTTATTGGTCTTGTATTTTATCTGCAATATGGGTTTCTCTTTTTCGGATTTAACGAGTCAAAGAGAAAAGATGTAACGATGAACCAAACTGATTCATCTTAGCTCAACTCATTTTGGTTTTTCTCTTTGTTTTTGGTTTCAAAATATTAGGTTCAATTATTCAGTGTTGCACATTTTCAAACCAAAATGAACCAACTGATGCTCACCCACAACTAGAACTAGATTGAGGGATAAAATAAGTTGAACATGGAAATAATAGGGTCTTCTAATAAATAAATAAAATTTGAATTGCCAAATGCTAGGCATAATGTACATACTACTTCTTGAAGCTTCAGCGGGGGCCCTGAAAGTGATCTCCATTGAGGGAAGAACTCTTCTGCAGACACTGGTATAGGCTGAAGAAATTTGTTCAGAACTGCTGGAAGGCGAAGCTTCACATTGACCTAAAAACAGGCCAAAACCAATATTATAAATATAACACCTGATTTTTTGAAGACTGCGGACAAAGAACACAAGATAATTACCATGTCGGTACCAAACTTGTAGGAGAAGTCCAGAACAGCAACATCTCTACTTGGACGAAGATTCAAGACTTCAAGTGGACATTGTACCTAAACAGCCAAATAGGAAATCATGAAAGAGCAATTAATAAATTAACAGAGACTAAGAAGATAAAAGTTGACACATATGTCAAAAACTAATAACAGAACTGCAAGCCTTTTCACCTGTGCCCGTGGAGGAATTGTTTCAGGTACTAATGAAAGCTCCATTTTTAAATGGGAAGGAGGCAATATTAGAGCTTGAACAGAATCAAGTGGAGCAGTATTTTTGTTTCCCAAGAAAAGAACAAGACGCCCATGTTGTGCCCGCCACTCTGCTTTAATACCAATCTGCAAAAAATATAAGCAAACAACTTGGTAGCAAAAGGAGGTTGGCATAAACATTAAGAGAGGTTGGCAATCATAAACAGACTGCAGTAGCCCGTAACAGAACATATGTGGAATAATATTGAAGTTCATACCTGAATGTATGGATCCTCATATAAGACACCACTATCTTTCAAGCATAAAGCATAAAATCTTTCATTGATGTTTCCTATAGGCTGCAATTGTTAAATGTTATCAGCTATTAGAAGCAATAATCTTTTATTTAATATGAAAGTAGTGTAATGTCTTAATATCATAATGGCTGAGTTACACTAGTATAGTACTTATCCAATAAGGACCGGAAAGGCATGATATACTCCTGAGTTTAAAATACAACAACAGCAACTATTGACATTTAATTCCAAACTAGATGGAGTACGCTAATAAATGTAGGGAAAATTAATTAGAAAATAAATTAATGCAATGAAGCTTCAAATATTAAAGCATGTTATAAAAAAAAGATGGCAAGAGTGTTCATTCTTACGAGTGAGCTCTTTCCTTTTTTTTTTATTTTCTGGGTTTTGAGAAGGAATGGAGTATAGGAGAAAAAAGGGAGAATTACTATCGTGCCCTATGGTTTTACCTCACTAATTAAAATATCTTTGTACTTATATAAATACATTATAATACCTTTATATTTTGATTCTGTCAATCCAGAAGGACATTCGTGCATTTTGAACCTATTTAGTTGTTAGTCAATGTCCTATATATTGGTCACAGGTGGGAATAAATTTCATAATTCCTAATGAGAATAAATTTCACAATTCCTAAACTAACTTCCCTTACAAATATAATCAACCCTACCTACTTGAAATTCTCTCTATCTCTATCACTCTCACCATCTCAAATTCTCAATCCCTCCAGAGCTGTTTCACTTCTTCTCAATTTGCTTGCAACAATATCTGGCCAATTTTTTTTTTCTTGTTGCTAAACAAAAAGCTGAAGTCTCCATAGCTCTCATAAAGGTGAAAACTGAAGATGTCTTCTTTGAGTGGGATAGAGACATAGGCTGTTACCATTGATTTCCTAAGCGTGCTGATTACTTATAATGCTTGAAGCTTGAAGCAAGATTGTTTCTCACAGAAGTAGGCGATGGCATACATACAGCTACAAAAATTACATTGGATTTTGTGATACAACAGTGGAAGTAAAAGTATATCCACATCAAATCTTTTCTACACATGCTAGTATCTCTGATTCTACAAAACAATCCACAACAGATGGCAATTACCTTAGAAATAAAAATTGAGTTGATTGTATTACAAACCAGCAAGTCTAAATCTTCACATTTTTTATAGTAAACACGTGTGCCTCATTCTGGGGCAACAATATTATAAAGCTTTCCTATTTCTCAATGTAGTTGAAGTTTGAACCATGAGAGAAAGGATGTAGAAAAATGAAACAAAGGCATCATAGTATTACCATAATGCAAATGATTAATAATGCTGCAAATGTAAGTCCGCTGAATCTTTAAATTTTTTGGAAATGTGTTGCGGACTCATTTTTGAGAAATAAATATACAAGACCCACAAATGAGCCCAACCGCTATGCTTGCCAGATAGATTCTTTTATTTCATTCTCTTAATACTCTATCTAGATTAGAGTTCCTTTTATTTGAATATCCTAGGACTCCATCTGCAGAGATTAGATATACCTGCAGAAATCAAATTGTGGCATCTCTTAGGACTCCTAATCTGTAACCAACAGCAACACCTATATATGTTGCTGGAATTCTTCAATAAAGGCAAGCAGAATTTAATAAAAAACATCAAGATTAAGACTCTAGTTTAACGAGTCTTGAGGTACCCAGAGCTCCCTCCATTGAGCTCTACATCGTTGGTCTAAAACAGGTTCTGCCAAGAAGGGCAGAACCTGAAGCAAGGGAAAGACAGCAGTAGAGGAAGAATTATCCATCAGTAGGCCTGTGACCCGATCCTTTACCAGGTACCGTAACAGAATGTTTGATGCTTGAACCTCTATGTTAAATTGTTCATTTCTCTCTGACTTGCCATTTTCTCCCCTTGTACTCACTATGCGGCATCCCCCCATAAACCATGGCTGTACTAGTATATCCAGTTTCACTGATGGTGATCTGACTCTAAAGAAGGATCCAGTGTAGTGGATGTGTGAATAGATCAAGTGAAATATTAGTATCAGCTCTGCTTTCTTGCTTTATAGTTTTACGAGGGTGATGTCTAAAACATCACATTCTATATTCCCTCATCATCTTCCAGAATACTGAACCTTCTCATACATCCTCAGAAGTTCCTACAGAAGTTTTGCTGCAATATCGCCGGACCTTTGGTAATATCGATGGAAGTTCAACTATAAATTTGTATGTGAATGGAAGAGAAAATGTGATGTTGCAGAGAGAAAAATAATATATTAGGGTTTGGGATTTAAATTATGTTTCTTAATTGGGGTTTTGTTAAGGGTATTTTTAGTCTTTTCTGTGGACTCTAACAGCTAAATAAGTTCAAAATGGACGGATGTCCTCGTGGATTAACAAAATCAAAATATAAGGATATTTTCATGAAAATATAAAAGTACAAAGACATTTTAGTTAGGTAAAATGATAGAGGCACGATAGTAATTCTCCTAAGAAAAAAAGACCCAAGGAAAATTTTTTGAATTCCAAGGATGTCGGGAAGTGGGAGAGGATACAGAATTCAATAATAGCATAACTCTTCTCTCCCAATTAACAAGGAAAAGCTGCTATATCCCAATTAATTGATCATCCCCATTCACCAGTTCAGACTTCAGCCGCTCAGCAACCCTCAACCACCACCCCCACGGCCCTACCCCACCAACCCACTAAAAGCACATATTTATTAACATCTGGATGAAAACCTTCCAATTTAAACTCAAAATTTCAATAAAGTACTGCATGTGCCAAAAATACCTGAACAGAACTTGACTGTTCTCCAACAGGTACAATAGCTGAACCATCCATAGCATTTTGCAAACTTCCCACTTCAGAAACTGCATTTTGCTCAGATTGAACAGCGGCTCCAGGAGGACCTTCAATAGCCAAGGGTCCCAAAAGATCACCAAGAACATCTGCTGAGGGAGTTTCTGCCTCAGTCAAAGTCCCATTTGGTTGTGTCAGTGCCTGGTCTGGTGAAGTATGGTCCTGTCAAGAGAAAAAAAAAATACAAAAATTACTCAAATGACAAAATATTAGAATAAAAAATTTAAGGACAAATAGACAAGGCAGAAGTCGAGCATCCTTATAAAGAGGTAAGAACTAACTGCATCGTCACTCATGTTGGGCACCTTTACAAGAGCAAGTGGACCAACAGTTGGAAAAGTCGGTGCTGGCCCATTAGCAGAACGTTGGTCAGTCACAACCAAAGCATTCGAAGTTTGTTGTTGGGCACGCAACTTAATAGCACTTTGCTCTGCAGTATCAACTTCAGCATCTTCAGCTTTTTTAATCAACGCAGACTGAATTCAGAAGGAAGAAAACAGTATTAGCACAACACTGAGCAACACAACTCCTTAATCAAAATATTGACAATTTTACAGATTTATATCTGCAGAGAAGTAACTTCTTGAGAATTTATATTGTGAAGTCACCAAAGATACCTGACGTTCAGGGAACTTAGGCATTTCAGCCAATATGTCCATTAGAGCTGTACCTTTCCTGCTTAATGCAAAATACTCTACCGCTCGTTGTTGTATTTCAGCATCAATGCAACTCTCATATCTATAAGAATACAACACTGTCAAGTTCACAAACAAACCAAGAAGGCCAACCCAAAATATAAGACAACAAAATAAAAGTTTTCTAACTTGTTAAATATTGCCCAGATTTGGTTTTGAAGTTCCAGATCAGCAGGTTGATTGTGCATCAAGATCTTGGCATAAGTTGAAAGAAGAATTGGAATGGTAGATGTTCTGCAGACACATTCATCACTCTAAGACACAGCAGAATTGAAGAAAAAATATTAAACTAAAAAAGATCAGGAGAAACCATTAGATTTCTTACGATACAGTAGGAAGCTTCTCATGTATCAAGTTAAATATTTCCTTTGCACTACATCCAGGCCGCCTGGCCAAAAGGTGGCTGAACTCTCCAAGGATATAAGCACTGACCTGTTGGATGCATGTTCTAAACAAGTTATACATCTCTATTCATAGCCCTCCCCTTGCACACTGCCCTCAACCCACCCGCCCCCCACCCCACTTCTCCTCATCACCTATCAATATAATACATGTACTAGCATCAAAGGTGAACACACTAACTACACACCTTGACCATTGTCTCATGTATAGCAGGCTTGTCAAGATACTCTTTGGCTTTTGCTGCTGCATAAGGCTGATAAAATGTTTTAAAGTCTCAGTTGAAAATATTCTAAACGAAGGAATGTTTATGAAATAGAAATTTTATTACCTGTAGGTCTTCATTGTTTGTAACAAACTGCACAACACGAAACCATATGTCATCACTAACAAAATCTCCTGCCTTGTCAATCAACTGCAGGATCACATCCACGTACCTATTTATGATATATGACATCATATGCACAGGATTAATTATGCAAGCAATCATTTCAACAGAAAATAGTTGATCTTAAAATTTTGGAAAGCAAGCTTATGTAATTCAAGGTAATGCCAGAAACATCCAAGAAGAATGACTTAGTATCAACTGAAACCTTTTGAAATCTTCTTGTCTCTAATAATTCACATAAAATCATTTTGTTGTATGGTAGCTTATTTTCATCTCTTGGAGATAAAGAACAGCCCTAGTCTACAGTGGTAGCACCCCTTTGGTGTTCTTACTAATAGAGGCATCTATTTGTAAAGAAAAGGAAGCTGATCATGTAAAATTGTCAGTCTCGAATCTCAACCAGTTAGAGAATTCATCATTTTCATTCACATACTGTTGCTATTTACAACATTTTCTAATGTCTATCACTAGGAAATGTCCTTACCAAGACAAATCAGGGGCAAACTTCTCTGCAAGAATAGCAGCTTTAAGAGACAATTCTTCTCGCATTGCAAAATCTGCTGTACTTAGATACTGAAGATAAGATGAAATCAGTATATACACATTTTATTCTTCAGAAATCAAATTTCTGTGTACTGTGTTGTGATAAAATTCAAACACATTGTACCTAAATGTCAATTAAAATCATGTAGAGAATACACAAATTTATTTGTACCTGCAACAGTTCTTCCACAATGTCCTTTGCATTTGAAACATCGCACATGCCATAGAGTAAATCAAGAGCACGCCGACGAATGCTGCAAGGAAAATTTCTCAAGTCAACATACTTAAATTCTGAAAATTATTTGGCATTTAAGGCATCCATCTGGTATTTCTCCTATTCTTTAGTTATATATAAGTTATATAACTATATATTTTTTTACTTCGCATAAACATAAAATAATTTTTCTTTACTTTGACAAAATAAAGGAAAATTTTCAATGAAGCTTCAAAAGAAAAGATGTTACGATTTATTACTTGACAGAATCACAAGAAAGAACTAGTGGCCTAAAAATTACAATGAATATGCATCAGGAAAATATATAAAAAATGGCCACTTTCAAATTCAAACACTCAAATTCAACCTGATATCAGGGTCTTTCAGTGAGGTGATGATCTGAGCCTGGTGTCTTTTGATAATATCTTGCACATCTGCAACCATCAACATCCGAGTCATATTCTCCTGCAGCAAAGCAACAAAGCAATGTAATGGCCAATCACAAAAAAATAACAGAAATAGATCTATAAATGAGTTTAAATCTAAGCTCCAATTCAGCAACTTGCTTATGCAAGAGTCAGAAGAAATAAAAATAGGTATAAAGCTTCCACATCTTACCAAGCCAAGATATCGGATATTTGGTTCACGCACAGCAATAAATTTTCCAAGAAGTGCAACACATTGAGACATCATCTCCTTTTCAGCATCAAGATGCATGACCTGCAATAGGAAAATTAAACACCAAGCCCCACAGAGAAGTCAATAAAAGACAACTTTAACTTCAATGGATTAAGCTTAAGGAATGAAGCTAGCACATTTGTCATCCATAGTATAGCACAGAAAGAAATATAAGAAAGGCAGAAGATATAACCTAAAAAAAAGCCAACAATGATTTAAAGAATACTACAATTAACTAGGGTGAAGATGTCTATGCTCCTTAAAATCCTGTCTTCCCTTGAAAATGCGAGAAAGAGACAAGAGGCACTAACATCCAAATACACATAAATATGTCCATCTATGACATTATACAAGGAGTAAGAAATACATATGTATGTAAATATTTGCATCAAGAAACAATCACATTTTATTTTGCAATATAAGAAATTCAACATTCACAATAAAGGGGAGAAAACCTATCAAGAAACCAAATTACAAATTTTAAAATTGCTTCAGAGCTTATCATTAGTTAGCAAGTTCAGCCAATATAATGCTGTTAAAACCAAATATGTTAAGTACTTGTCTCTATCAAAATAGCATACTACAATTGAATTATGAACATTGTTCCACATAAAAATGTCACATGATATGCTTATTGAGAAATATACTTACAAGAGCAAGGGCTTCAAAGAGAACAGCATGTGCTGCATTGTTCTTATTTACATTTTTTACAACATCAGTTCCCATCAATACCCTTTGTAACACCTGTTGTCATGAAGATATGTTTCATAAGAATCAGAAATCCTAGGGAAATATCAAAAAGGAAAAATCATTGAGAAAAGTTTAACCTCAAACAATGATCTTCTACAATTAGGATCTTCAATAGTTGGAAAATACTGAAGAGCCCTCATTGTCTTAACCTGTGTCCAAGGAAAAGAGTTAACACAATCTTCTACAGATTCAAGTATGCGACAACAAATGCAATTGAAAACAGTACATAAAGTTGATTTTTCTTTTCTACCCAAAAGAAAAAGGAATAGAACTCAACTGTATTAATTATAATCTCTAAACAACAAATATCAAATGCTTATTATTTTACCAAAAACTTAAAAAAAAAGGCAAAAGAATAAATACCTGAAGCCAAGGAGATGGGATTCCATAATAAGTATATTCTTGTGGAATATCTTGGTTCCTAGCAAGTCGTTCCAATACCTTGACACATTTTGGGAGACAGCTCCAATACGCTTCATGGTTATTTGATACTAAAGCAACAAGAAGACTCATAGAAGATGTTAAAACACCAATATCACGTTCATCTAACAGTTGAGCCATCCGATCCGCCCTGAAAGGTTTGGCATAAGAAATTGTTGAAAATAGTTTAGGCAGAAAGGTAAATCTGCAAAACAGTCTACCGTAGACAGTTCAAACATACCAGCCATCGATGTTGACAACATCAGGATTTTTTCTAAACAAGCGCAGCAGACATAATGCAGCTTTTTTTCTCACAAGTGGTCTGCAGCTACTAGAAGTCTGAAACCAACACAGGGAAGGAGGGGCATTCAAAATCCATAATTGGTAATGTAATATAATATGGGCTAGTTGACCTAAAACACTTTTGGTTTCTTACAAGCAACTTCTGAACATCTGCTGCTAATGATTCAGCAAATTCTCTCCCACCAATATTTCCAACCTACAAAGATGAAATCAAATCCTTAGCATGTAAGGTAGCAATACAAAGTAAAATATCGCATAAATGATGAAAAAACAAGAAGAAAAAAAAAATTCAAATTGTAGTCTTTGAAACATTTATGATGCTGATGCTCAAAGCAAAAATAATATGAACATTGTTATTAAAGTCATGACTTGCAGTAAGTACAATTCGCATTGCATTACTAAAATAAAATTTTTGAAAGCCATCAAATAAGAAGAGAAGATCAGCCACAATAAACATTTCCAATTGTTGAAGAGAAGCAATAGAATATGGACATGTCATGCAGGGAATAGGACATGGCACTCCTATTTTCAGTGGTCTTTTATCTCTTTCTCCTTCAATGGCCCTTCAATGCACTATCACCAAACCATTCAAAGAATATTAAAAGGAAACCACATGAGAATTTCTTTCTACTAAAAGCATACCCTTTCAAGCACACAATCCATACCCAACAGAACCCATCAACACCCAACAAATTCCTTAATGCAAGTCTCTACAGCTTCATACTAGGTTTGTGCAGTTTTGATTTTGGTTATAGTTCACGATCTACCTAGAAACCAGAAATAAACCAAAATTGGTATGGTTCCAGTTGGATTCTTTGCTGTTTTAATTCTGACTCAGTACAGTTCTCGATTCTTTGATTCCGGTTCTTAAAACAATTTTATGCAATTTTGTCATGAAGATTCATACTTGAATTATCATTTAAATATTAAATTCAGTTATTGATACTCACATATTATGCAATACACATTTAATTACAAAACTAAGTATGAAAATAATACAGCATGTAAATATATAATTATGTTGAAAGTATATAATACACCTAAGAAAATAGAAAAACATATGTATAAAATCAGTTCTAAGTTCAATTCTGTGACAGTTCTTGTTCTGTTCTTACTTCATCAGAATTAAACAACAACAACAACAACAACAACAAAGCCTTAATCCCAAACAA